>JAIUZE010031086.1:0-11406 GCA_022085475.1 Heliosperma pusillum | reverse complement strand
AAGGCAGCCATGCCCCGACTTGGATATAAACCCACCAAGCCGAGACACAAAAGCTATCATCAGGTGAACATCTACTCGTTAAAGACAGTACTTGCCTATCTATGTCATGGTCCAAGCTACTCATTTAGAATTAGAATGGTCAAGACGCCATATTTTCATAATTCTCTATGGGTACTTAGTCAACACGACACCAACATATAATCAAACCGTCACAGGAACAACCTCCTATCATGTGACTAATTACATATAAATCATATTCACATAACATATCGCCTCATATCTACTAAGGCTATTTCATTAATTAAATACAACCTTATTTGAAGACAAATCCCCGACCCGAGTCCCGCGACGGGTCATCAGTCAAATCGGGGCTGACTAGATCTTAGTTTGACCAAACCCGTTGGATCAAACCGGCTAAAAACAGAGTCTTTATCACATAGACATAAAATCAACATATTCATTACATGTTATTTTAATAAAACTTCTAACATGTGAATTAGATTATATTATACCCAAAACCCCGTTTGACTTAAAGGATATTAAATTAAACTACGGTCTCGTCTTATAATTTCTAACATGGGAGAAATAATAATTTTATGAAAAACCTTTTTAATTAAATATTTTACTTATTAATATTTCCCACTTGCTAAATATTACAAAACACGATAAAAATGACGATAACTCAAAAACCGACACGAGTCCCAAGGTGGGACCCACGGGCTGAATTGGGCCGGACCCCACATGGGCCTAGATGGGCCCACGGGCCTGTTTTGGGCTAAAATGGCAGATTTTACAACTTTTACTTAAACCGTTTTCTTAATATTTCCCGCATGCTTTAACATAATTAAAACCCGTCAAAACAACAATTAAACAAGCAAACATCGACACAACCCAAAGACCAAAACCCGGACCCACCATGGACCAACCCAGACCGGGTCTGAACCGGCCTGGACCGGTCTGGTTTGGTCCGGTTCTAGCCCCCTCCACGGTTCACTCAACCAAAGCAACAACCCAAATTTCCAATTAATTCTAACATGTTTTTAATTACCAACATCCATTTTTAAACATCCAATTCCACCATCCATCATACAAAAATCATTATTATGAATAATCATCAACATTCATCAAGAACACTTAAACATATCAAAATTTCCTAAACAACATAAAAATCATAGCTTATTAAAATCATCAAAATTTATCAAGAACACTAAACTTGTTAAAATTTCCTACACAACATAAAAATCATAACTTATGGAAAATCCTCAAAATTCATCAAGAACACTAAAACAACATAAAAATTCATACAACATAAAAATCATCAAGAACCATAAAACAACATGAAAATTCCATACAACATAAAAATCATCAAGAACCATAAAACAACATAAAAATTCCATACAACATAAAAATTCCATATCTTCTCATGTTACTACTAAAATCATAAATAACCATAACATGAACTAAAACTAAAACTAAAGGCTATGTGACATTAATTCGTCGAGTAAATCGGAATTGTTACCTTAGCTAGCCAAAATCACTTAGCACCAAAATAATAAGAAGTATATAAATAAGAAACCCTCCTACTAATCTTCACCCAAAATATACGAGTCTCCAAACTCGTCTTCAAAATCTTCCCCTATAAGAAATAACAAGAAAAACATTATTAGAACTAAAAATATGCATTTCCATAATTAAAGTGTTGAAAACGATCTTGACGGAATTGAAATATAACCGTACGTGAAGATGAGGAGCGGAGAGGAGAGTCTAGAAATATAAATTAGGATGGATTTAATTAAGAAATGAAGATTTTATGAAGGTTTTGCTCAAGAACGATGAAGAACAATTGATGAATGACGAAGAACACGAAGAACGATTAAAGAAAGTGATATTTTGATCTCTATTTGATTTATTGTAAAATGAAAAGTTGTTGGTGAGTAATGTGGGTTGGTTGAGCCGTGTAAATATAGACAAATAAAGATGTCGGGTTTTGAAATTGTTGTTACGTAATTGACTCGCGTTTAATAATTATTTTACGGTAAACGATTAAATATAATTAACGATTAAGTTAATTACACAAAATATCAAGATATTATGTTAGATTAATCAAAAGAAATGAAAATATCAAAGCTTAAGAGAGGGTGAGTGTGCCGTGTGGGTTTGTGATTGTCGGGTCAGTTTTGTAAACGATTTGCGTAATTTTCGTTAACTGATCGATAAAGTGAAATAATATCTAGATATTATGATATATTAATCAAAAGAAATGAAAATATCAAGGTCTATTAGAGGAGAGGAAAGGAGAGGAGAGCCGTGTGGTTTTGTGGCTTGTCGGGTCTGATTTTTCTCGATTTGCGTAATCTCCGTTGACGGATCGATAAAGTAACAAATATCTAAGATATTTGTATTAGTTTAATCGAAAGAACTAAATATCTCAAGTGAGTGGAAACGATGACATGGCCGCGTGACTCATGCCAAAGTCGAGTTTCGAATTTGTTACGGGATTTATGATGAGTCGGGAATAGTTAAATGAGGTTCGGTTAAAAACCGTAAAAGTTATTCTTTAAATTCCGAATAATTTCAAAATAATTATATTAAATTATGATAAATCTTAATAAATCTAAATAAAAATAAATCAAAAATATTATTTTTTTAAATAAAATTTCGGTCTTCAACTTATGAGGCGAGTCGGGAAAAAGTCAACGGAAGCCAAAGTTGACTGAAAAGTCGAGAAAAGTCGAAGATGACTTAAAAGTCAAGAAAAGTTTAGGACGACTTAAAAGTCAAGAAAAAGTCAATGACGACTTTAAAAAGTCAAGGAAAAGTCAAAGACGACTTAAAAGTCAAGAAAAGTCAAAGATGACTAAAAACGGTCTTTTCATGAAATCTCTCAGAATTTCCAAATACGAACGCGGAATTTCAAAATAAGACTCGGAACAAAAATTCCTATTTTAAAAACTTAAGTTCTACTGAAAAATGTTAGTAAATATTTTTACTAGAAAAATCGGGTACTTTTCGGGTTGTTACAGTTATTTTAGTGTGAAACAATATATGTAGTAGCTCTGCATGTCTATAATATGTATATAAAATTTTGTCAAATTATCAAGTGTCGTTTTTAAATGAAAAATCATACACTAAAATGTGGTTATGGACAAACCGAATCTGCATGTCCCAATGTTTGAGTCTTAAAAAGTAACTTAAAAGATTAATGAAGACAATCCCTTTTATCACAGTAAACTTCAAAGAATATATAGAACTTTAGGATCCGGAATCAACTTATTTGAGATTATAATCTTTGTAATCCACTTAAGAACATTTTGTGACTCATATTCTGATCACTTGTTAAAGATCCGACCATTAGCCCCCCTCAAACCTATTTATGGCTAACGTTGTATAAACATAAAAGATGTTAGGCTTAAATTAAGAACTATTGTCATTTTTTTCGTCCAAAAATATTAAGTATTTGATTTTATACAATTTTTGTAGGACGGAATCACAATCTGGAAAATCTGATAAAGCATTGCTCACTAAATCGATAGTTGAAAACCTACCTTTTTCGAAAAGACCACTAATAAATATACTTATAATAAAGATAAATAATTGATATTTGACTATGATAAAGTTTAATGAAAAATAAGCATAGTGGCGTTTTGTAGATTGATATTTCGACTATTTAAATGCCCAAACCAACCCAACACATTTTATGACTCGGAAACCGTCACATTTTACTAAACTGTGATTTCAGAAGCCTTATTATTGATTTTTGGACTTTTATAGTTTGACCCTTAAATTTACAGGACAACTAATAGAATCTAACCCCACTGACCTCATATCAAAATGATTAATATCAAAGAAGATATGACAGTTTAAATTTACCGCCTCCTAACTGAAAAATCTTGAAGGCTAGATAAGTTAATATAACTTGTATAATCTTATAGCATGTATGCTTAATGACAAAACCAAACAATAAAAAGTCGATAAATCATTCATATACATTCTGGTCTTATGCTTAAGTCGTAATCATAGGCTATAAAGTGGAATGGGTTAGTTAAAGTAACTTAACATAATAAAAACCATATGAAACAAGTAATGTGAAACAAGAAAGTTAAGAACCGACTTGGATACATTAGTAATCGATATTTTATACATATTGTAGACTCGGAATTTGTAGAAGAGGCGTTGTAACTGCTCCCTAAGGAACCTTATGAGGTAAGGGAAAACACTAATCTGTACACTATTCTTGAACTTTTGAGTATTGTTCCGAATGTTGTAATATTTAATATGCTTGTAATGATTGTTGTTATTATTTGGAATCGTTGTGATGAAATGAATGTTGAAGATGATTGATGTTGCCCAATCTCTTGAAAATGGAATTGTTTTTTAAATGAAATAAAGGACTTATGATATTTAAGAGTTTTGAAAACCAAAACCGTTTGATCTTTTCTACAAGTTATGGAAATGTTTAATTTCAAGGAAATGGATTTTAATTGTTTAGAAAGGTTTTGATATCTGTTCTGAAACAGTTTTGGTAGAGGGGTAGGTTGTCCCAAATAAGAGACCTCCTATACAGAGCTTTTGATGGGGGTTAGTTGATCGAGACCCCGTCCTCTTATCTTCCTCCTTGGGGTTGGCCCTTGGAGGGGTGTGCACACTCGAGATGTTTGGACAGTTTAGTACATGGTTTGGTGAACTCCGTGTTATCCGGACTAGGGCGAGGGGATTCTCTCCATACGGCCTCTATCCAAGTATACCGATGATGGAAACTTATCGAAAGAAATGTTTTCTTTCAAATGAAAATGTATTGGAAGAAATGTGGTTTTTAAAATGTTGGAAACTTATGGAAAGAAATGTTTTCTTTCAAATGGAAAAGGTATTGGAAGGAATGTGATTAGAAAAGTTTGGAAACATTCATGATGTCTTCTTGATTATATGAAAGACCACATGTTGTTATTGAAAATTCTTATATCTTATACATTGTTTTGAAAATGTAATTCAAGTTAGTATTCTAAAACTTACCAATTCTTCTTTTCCAGGATTTTTTACCTTACTCAACATTATTGTTGACCCTTCTTTTGTTTTGTCCTTGATTGGACCTGCGATGACCACAAACTGTGTGAGCAGATTGTATGACAGGTACTTGTAGAAGGTAGAGTCGATAACTCTTGAGGAGAGCGCGCTATCATGGAATATTTAAGTTTGAACTTTAAAAACATTGATGGTTTCTAAGACTTATAACTTTGATTTGCTTCCGCTAAATTTGAAATGTTGTAATCAGATTTTATCACCTTGGTTTTTATTCATATAGACTTTTATCTTTTTTGCTTTAAATGTGACAACCCTCGCGAATGCGGAAAAATAAAACATACAAGCATGTGAATTATATAGCGGAAAATACGGTATTTTAAAAACCTTTATACATGCAAGATAGAAAAATACGAGGAGTGTCAAAATATTACAAACTAAATAAAAATACCACAAGAGACGTAGTCTCTCAAAGTGTCAACAAAAGACAAAGTAATTAGAAACTAGCTAAACAACGTCTAGAGGTGTTTCATCCAGGGACAACGCCCGCTAGCTCACACCCGAACCCCAAAATAGTCAAGCAAAAAGCCATCCACGCAAGCAACCTGTTCATTCATGAAAAACATGAACGCCACAATCAGTGGGGAGTAACTCCGGGTTCTCCCAGCCATATCACCTTTAACGTACATATAAGGAAATACAAAAGTAGAGCATGCATATATAGATATACATGTGAGTTAAGATAAGAAAAGATAGGCAATACAATATATAATGATAAGATCATGTGGAAATCAATTCCGAAACCATCATGTTATTCAAAGACTCGGGAAAGACACTCTTAGGCAATCGAATACGCTCACTAGGGCTTGCATCTCACCGTTAGCGGTATAAGATTGATAAGATTGAGACTCGACAGACAAACCAAGTCAAGTCATGCAATGATCACAACAAATCCAACATATTATCATCCATTCACGAACCAAGACATTGACGGTGCCCAAGCATGCAATGACCATGAATAATATCATGAAATCACGCAATCAAAGACGACGGTGCCCAATCATGCAATGACCATGAATAATATCATGAAATCACGCATTCAAAGACGACGACACGACGACATCTCTCACGGTAAATGAAACGCACTAGCAGCGTGTACATGGCAAGTATGATTAACAGGCATCCACGAGATCACATTTCCCTGAACTCATACACGATGACATTTCGTATATGTAGACTAATTTCCTCCTGGTAGGAACGATAATTAAACGGCTCCTAATCTAAACCTGGCCAGATTCTCGGAATCACATTTTCCGATTCGATATGCGATCACGTTTCGCACCCAAGACTCGGGCTTAAATAATAATAAATGCCGAGTACCCACATTCTCGGTAGATCAATTCACGAAAAAGGCGGAAAACGAGCTCAAGCCTCATAACATGCGGTACGCTACATGCAAATAACACCACCTCGCAAGTATACAACATTTGACGGCCGGGTCGATCAACTCATAGCGTTCAACTCCCAACAACGTCGTCATATGCCCACTAACACATGCATTTAAGCAGTAGGATACCTCTCCGTTCCGACATTCCAGCCTTACGAACGGAAAGGTAGCCAAGGGAATGAGAGTACAAAGCACAAGAAAAAATAGTGCTCAAACCGTATCATTTATAAAAACCGACTCAAAGTGGGAACATACCAAAAACCGTCACAAAACATGTGAATAGGGAATCATATAAGTTTATATATGATAAACATGAGTCAATACATGATACATAAGCATTACAACAAGTTTATGAAGCATAATCAATAAAAACATAGATCACCTCTCCAAAACAATGTTGTTTGGAAACCAACGAAAACAAGGGTCCACTTCAAACGGTCATAAATCGAGTTCTAGAAATGGGAATGCAGAAATTCCAAGTCGAGGTGATAGCTTATCCTCTTACGGTTCCAACGAATGGTCACAAGCCCAAAACACGCAAGTAACGAAGGAGATATGATCATTTTACCAAAAAGGGTCAGTGCAGTGAAACTGCGCAAGTCACGACCGTGACTTGTATTTCACGACCGTGAGATGAGGTTTCACGACCGTGACATGCCATCTCACGACCGTGAGATGTGTGACCAAGTCACCCGAGAACCTTCAACATAAATTCAATCCTTTTATTTCTAATTCTCATAATTCCTCTCTAATAACTATCAACAATCAAAATTCATCATCAACAATCATCAAACAACAACATTCATTATCTATAACATAATTCCTAACTTACTTATCGTATTCTAAATACGAATCCTAGCATAGAAAGCATGTAAAACACGTAAATGATATCGAGTAACCCTTCACCGTTACCTTTTCGCGTCTTTAAACGGTTACTAAGCTTTCCTAATCTCCACCTACATAATATTAGATAATAAAAGATGAATATCATTCACCTTAAGAAAGACGGATAATTTAAAAAGCGATAAAGACGGTAATTTTATAACCAATACGGATAGAGGAAGGTAAGAGGGGAAGAATAAGACGAACTTACGAGAATTTGAGCGAGTAACGAAGGAGTAGCGATGATTCTAAGTTTGAGCAAGTATGGAGGCTAGGGTTTTTTGGGTGTTTACTAGAGAGGAAGAAGAAGATGAATGAGGGTGAGTTAGGGTTAAGGGGGAGTATATATAGGAAAAAGTCAACGAAAGTCAAAGACGGTTCCAAAGTCAAGAAAATTCAAACTCGACTTAAAACTCAAGAAAAGTCAAAGACGACTTAAAATTCAAGAAAAGTCAAAGACGACTTAAAATTCAAGAAAAGTCAAAGACGACTTAAAATTCAAGAAAAGTCAAACTCGACTCGAAAGTCAAGAAAAGTCAAACTCGACTCAAAAGTCAAGAAAAGTCAAACTCGCCTTAAGACGGGATTGTCATGGAATCTCACAGAAATTCCAAATACGAACTCGGAAATTCTAAATTCGACTCGCAACATAAAATTATAAATTAAAACTTAAATTTGCTGAAAAGATTTGTAAAATATTTCTACTAGAAAAATAGGGTACATTTCCGGGTGTTACAATCACCCCTCCTTTTAAAAAGTTTCGTCCTCGAAACTTGAGAGTAGAAAACAAAAGTATTAAGGACAAGAATCGGTTTTCAAAATTAATACGAAAACTCTTATAAGGGAAAACATTTATGAAATGATGTTCTTCTCGAAAACGGTTTAAGTAAATTTTTCATAAGTGAGAAACCTTATTTAGGAATCACAAGAGTGCCCGTCGTGAACGAGAACTCTAGCTATCAAAATTTAAATCAATGCCGAAATAGTGAAATCGAAAATCAAAACAAGTGTTAGTAAGTGCAAGACTAGTCACCGGACATCTCCAATAACAGATCTAAACACCCAACCAAACACAAAATCCAAATATAAAAGCGAAAGAATCTATTTTCTCCAAAAAGAGTATATAAAGTCCTTCTTTAGACTATCTTGAAAAGTTAAAATTAGAAATACGATATTGAGATTGAAGGTTTTACTCAAAGAAAAATCAAAATAAGAAGACATACACGAAATTTAGAGCGAACTCGAACTCGACATTACAAAAATCGCGAGCCAGAGGTAAGTCCAAACGAGTAAAATGGACTAAAAAGGGGAAGGATTGAAAAGTGGCGGATGAGAGCGATCATCAATTGAGGGAATAGAAGAGAAGAACCCACAATGATATCTTCCATCTATTAACAATGGCGATCGCCACTCGACCTACTAACAGCACAAGTAACTAGTCCTCAGAGGAGTGAAATATATTCTCAACTTTTTCAATCATAGATCTACCAAAATATTTCCTAATCATGAAACATTCGAAGTAAACAACTTTCCAATTATTCAAATTCAAGTTAGAATCTTCTAAAGGTCCATCGGCACGGTAGACCCAAACTACACACATGAAAGATTGAAGACGCACTATAGTCTTCTTAGCTTCATCAAAAATTCTTATGGAAACCACCAACAAAATATTTATATCTAGGGAGACATGATCGCTAACAACCACAAGGTAAAAGAGACTTATCATGAAATCCTTTGATTCAAATTATTCCAAAACCCATCATCCTAAATCATTAACAATGAACCTTCTCCTCTTCAAAAGTCGAATCACTAACCCTCAAAAGAGATTAGTCTCACAAATCTCATTTCACTTAACTTTTGCCATTCATAGAGCAATGCGACCGCTCATCAATTTATTTAGTTCTTTCAAACTCTCAAAACATCGGTTTTCGCTTATGACACTATTCCTCAAGTTTGGGCATCCAATCCAAATTCCACAAGGTAATTATTCCCGTTAGGGTCCAACATTTAAAGACCACAATTTCCCAAGTAACACTTAAAGACATCACTAAAATTCTTAACCACAACAACCAACTATCATTATGCATATTTCGATCCTCAAACGATATTGCAACATTAAGCTTTCGTAGTCTAAAACCACTAGGAGAGTTTCATCCTAAGCTTATCCTCAATTCCTTATAATCATCTAAACATGGCACTTGCTTAAAAGGACGATAGGTACCATATTGGAAACTTCTTCAAAACACACCTACTAACCTTATGTTAGCTAATAAGAAAACTAGCTCACAAGAGAGTAGGGAAAAAAGAACATGATACAAGGAACATTAGGAGGCAACATCAAAAGACTATGATAAGAAGGAATTAAAAGACGAAGGCGAAAAAGGAAAACGAGGTTGAGGAAGAGACAAAGCAGATAGTAGAGTTATGAAGATATCTGAGTAAGAAAGAAAGTACGAGCTTGTAATTTCTTAAAGATCAATTTTGACAAAAACATTCAAGAATGGAAATGGAAAGGAATGATGGCACGAGTAAGGGTTTAAGATTTAATCCACAAAGTGTCTCCTTTCAAACTTAATGCGATAATAAAACCACTTAATTATTCCTTTACAAAGGCCTCTTACAAGGGACCATCATACCACGAGCAATCATCAAAGTAAGGTACACCTAGACTTGATAAATCGACTACAACCCAATTCATCCACCCTTTCATATAACACGGATTCCAATTGCGGAATTGCAACTCAAGCATAGCAACATTCTCTCAACTCCATAATTTGACACATTCCCAAAGGTTTCAAAAACCGAAGAACCAATAAGGAATTTTCCATACAAATCTCTTTTCAACTCCTATGGCCACAAGGTAGAACACCGAACAAAACGTCATTATCAACATCATATAGCCCACGAGTTCATTATTAACAAAGTACAACCTCAAGTCAAAACATCATCATTAACGTCCTAAGGTATTTCCATCATAGCTCACATCATCGAATCTCGCTCATATCTATAATCCTCAAGTAATATGGTTCAACTTACCGAAACCTTACTACTTCAAACGAGTCTCCGATACCATAAGATAAGATCATATCTTTAAATCTAAGAACTATAGCCAAATGCTTTTCCACCAAGCCTATACTCACAAACACACAATAGGAAACCACAAGAGGTCACTTAACCTCAAAAGTATTTCGCACCTCAAGATATCATTCAAAACTTCTTATTTACACCAATTAGACATATCATAAGCATGGTCTCCAAAACAATACTAAACTTCTAAGTCCAAAAGACTAAATTACTAATGAGTTAAGAAGTCATAACCAACTCATTCAACCCTACACCAACAAATATCATGAACTATCCACACATTAGTCATGACAAACATCAAGCATTAAAATCATCAAACTTATCTTACTACCTTTTCTTAGAGTTACAACCAATCATCAATATAGGGTGAATTTAGATCTACACCATTTTCCTCAAATCACAAATTCATTCTAACACCACTAATATTCCACAAAATATAAAGTTCTTCCGACCAAGTACAATATGCCACAAACAAAAGGGTAAGGTGCCCACAAAAGGTCACATAAGGAAGTTGATGGTACAAATGGATAAAGAGGAGGAAAGTAACAAGAGTAATTTCCAAGGGGAAAAGAAGTTAGATGATGAAGAAGCAATTAGATAAAAGGAAGAGAGCATAAAACAATAAGGACGAGCGAATTCATAGATGAAGAAGAAATACACTTCAATTAGGCTTGTCAATCTTCAAATCTTAGATAGAGGATACTTCTTCTAGGTAACACAATGATCCACCTTAAGACGGTAGATACAAACAAACATAACATCACTAAACACAATCAACAAACAAGTTAGAACCTAACAAACATCAAGTACACCAAAGACTACCACCTTAGGTCCTTAAGTCTACCCATCTCTCATTTATTATTTCAAGGTCAAGTAATTTAAGTTTAGGGTTCACGTGTGTGCGTCGGGAGCATTTAAGCTCTGATACCAACTGTGACAACCCTCGCGAATGCGGAAAGATAAAACATACAAGCATG
>JAIUZE010031078.1:0-23788 GCA_022085475.1 Heliosperma pusillum | reverse complement strand
TGTGGGGTTATGCTCTTTTGTCAGCTGCTCTAATCTTAACCGAAGTCCGTCTAAAGCTATAGACAAGACTCCAAATGAATTATGGAAGGGAACGGTCCCTAACTTGTCCTTTATTCGGGTTTGGGGCTGCGAGGCTTATGTCAAGTGGAGACCTGACGATAAGCTCGGCCCACGATCGGTCAAGACATACTTTATTGGTTATCCAAAAGGGATGTTTGGTCATTACTTTTACTCGCCTACCGAACATCGAGTTTTTTGTTGCGGCTAGTGCGACGTTCTTAGAGAAATAATTTCTCGAGAATAGGACAAGTAATGGAACCTTCGAACTGTCGGAGATACAAGAACCAACAACCGAGCAACCAATGGAGGAAATTGTTCCTTCATCATCAGCTGCGGTTAATATTCCTTTGGAACCTAGGAGGTCGGGTAGACACTCTATTCCTCCAGACAGATACATTGGTATGGTCGAGGAGAATGAGAGAGATGACGTTTTACTCCTAGAGAGTAACGAACCCGCTACCTATAAAAGTGCCATGACATGTTCCGACTCTAAGCTATGGCTTGACGCCATGCAATCCGAGTTGGAATCTAGATGAGGAATGACGTTAGGGATCTGGTGACTACCTGATAGGTTCGGCCTCTTCAGTGCAAATGCGTTACAAAATAAAGCCTTCTTTGAAGGACAACCAGATAAATACAAGGCCCGACAGTAGTGGGCAAAAGGTTTCACTCAAAGTGCAGGATTGCATTATGATGAAATTTTGCACCCAGTCGTTATGCTGCGTTCCATTCGGATATCTTAGCGATTGCCGCTTTTCATGACTATGAAATTTTGCAGATGGATGTGAAAACCGCCTTCTTAAACGGTTATTTGGAGGAGGAGTTGTACATGGTACAACCCGAAGGTTTCATTGATCCTAAGAATCCTAAGAAGGTATGCAAGCTTAAGCGTTCCATCTATGGACTTAAGCAGGCTTCACGGAGTTGGAATCATCGTTTCGACTAGGTGATAAAAGAGAATGGATTTACTCGATCGGTCGAGGAACCATGCTTATATATCAAGTCGAGTGGGAGCAAGATTGTCTTCCTAATATTGTATGTCGATGACATACTCTTGATTGGGAATGACATACCTCTCTTAACTTCGGTAAAAGTTTGGTTAAAGAACCATTTCCAGAGGAAAGATCTGGGCCAGGCACAAAGAATTTTGGGGATCCGTATCTACAGAGATAGATCACGACGGATGTTATCCCTCAGTCAGGAGTCTTATATAGATAAGATTCTTGAGAGGTTCAGCATGACCAACTCCAAGAAGGGGAACCTTCCAATGGTCACTGGGATGCATTTGAGTAAAGCTCAGGCACCAAAGACATCGGAAGAGGTCGAGCGCATGAGTCGGATTTCTTATGCATCAGCTATAGGATCGATCATGTATGCCATGATATGCACACGTCCAGACGTGGCATATGCATTGAGTATGACGAGTCGATACCAAGGCAATCCAGGTGAAACACACTGGATGGCCGTTAAGAATATCCTTAAGTACCTACGGAGGACTAAGGATTGGGTATTGACTTATGGAGGTGACACTGAGCTATGCGCAATCGGTTACGCAGATGCTAGCTTCCAAACGGATCGAGATGACTCGAAAACTCAGTCTGGATTCGTTTTACTCTTAATGGCGCTGCGGTCAGCTGGAAAAGCTCCAAACAAACTGTTATAGCAGATTCTACGACTGAGTCCGAGTACTATGCTGCTTCAGAGGCTGCGAAGGAAGCCATATGGATGCGTCAATTCTTAAAGGGGACTTAACTGTAGTTCCTAGTTCGGATGACCCGATCACCATCTATTGTGATAATAGTGGTGCCCTCTTCCAGGCTAAGGAGCCTAAGTCCAGCAACAAGTCTAGGCATGTACAACGGAAGGCTCACATGATCCGAGATTACGTGGAGCAAAGGGAGATAGTGATAGACAAGATTGCTAAGGATGATAACGTCGCAGATCCTCTCACTAAACCATTGAGATATGATAAGCATGAAGGGCACGTTAATTCCATGGGAATCAAACGTGTTCCTGAGTTGTATTAGTTGTTTTATATGTATTAGTCACCTGTATCTTTTTCATAAAAACTATCTATGAAATCATCGTTTTGTTTTATATTTGTTTTTCATGTGGGTTGTACTGACAACATTGAACACCACAAAGTGTACTGAATAAATTAGTAATGTTTGGTCCGTAATCGCCTACATGAGTGATAACTCTGGCAATTATTCTGTGCAGTCGATTGAGGTGGGTTCAACGAGCCATAATAAGTCAAAAAGTTGAACTGATCGATCACATATGCGAGTTATAATGATACCCTCGCAGGACAATTTGTGACAACGTTATGGAGTCCTAAATGTTTCGGAACATTAGGTGCCAGGTCATGGATAGGACATCCATAGTGTTCCTAGAGTCGATTCTTTTGACTATCGACTGTCTCTTGAGATAAAGGCAGTTTTTGGGTGACTTTGGTTTCTTTCTCATGGTCGACGTAACAGGAGGCTAAGTAGATTTTCACTGGGTCATTTCATACTGCGCTTGTATCTGCAAGATTCGAGTTGAAGAAAATATCCAACCTTTATCAGGATATGATATTTCTCAGGGCCACTCGAGGAGCTGTAACTGAAATGCATGGCCATGCTCGAATGAAGATTCGTTTATCAGTTAAGTTACTCTCTAGTCGGGGAAACCACTCTTGATACTAATCACTTGTAAACTACGACCTTTGTGAATACGGACTTTGCAAATTGGTTTACATTGCGTGGGAGAAATTTATTATGGATATGAGAATCGGTTATCGCACATACACTTGTACGGACAAGTGGGAGATTGTTGGAGCCAGTGTCCTCCACAGTTAGTTCAATAACATAAATAAATCTCTGTAGGTTCACAGGGTATACTTTGTATAATAATCAGTTGATTAACGTTTATCAATAACGGTTGGCTTGCTAGATAAGTTTGACGTTATTGTCATACAGATGGCGGTGATCAACTGGTCCCTAAAAGTCACACCTATAGGATGTGTTTGAGAGATGTGATTATTTGAGAAAATAATCATATTGATGCCCTAATATATGACTAAAAGGTTAGTCAGTGTATTTGACTAAAAGGTTAGTCAATGTGATGATGAGACGATTATTTAATAACGATTAAATAAAGTTAGCTGAGACAAATTAACTGTAATTCGTAAATTGGATATATAATGTAAGCTAATTAAACATAAACCGTTATAATTAATTGGCAAATTATAAATATACGGATATTTATAATTAATGATGTATTATATTGTCGGTCCATGTAAAACGACGATTATAAGATATTACATTATATTCGAAGCTAAAATGACCAAAAACGAATGTATCCGGATACACTCGGTTTTTAGTCAATGAGTAGTTATTTTGAGGAGACCAACTCTCCTCATATAAGACCTAGAATGAGCCGTGAGAATGAGAAGAAGAATGAGAAAATTCTAACCTAATTTCTATTCTCATAGTAGCCTCCATCTCAAGACCGATTACAGAAAGAAAAAGTTAACAGTAGCTTTTTCACAAAACACAAAACAAAAGGTTAACAGTAACTTTTGAAAACTTCTAGCAATTCAAGGGCATATCTCATACAATCTTGGGTGCAACGATTAGGAGGATATCTATTTTGATATATCTGTTCTTTACGCCAATTGCTAGGACCGGAGGTTGATTTCTAAATCTCTACTCATATTCATGTTTTCGTTTATGACTAGCATTATCAAATTATTACTTTTCGTTATAATCCTATTATATTTGTATTGTGGTAATACCGATTTCCCACAACATCCAACCATGCAACCTGTACATTCATAAAATATGAATGCCACAGTCAGTGGGGAGTAACTCCGTGTTCTCCCAGCCATATCACAAGAAAACACATATAGGCAACCAATTAAGCACATATCGTCATAAATATAATTAAATCATGTGAGATATGAATATATATTTTATGATAAAAGGCATACGCATGTGAAGTATCAAACAATATGCATTATCATAATACAATCCGACTAGGGGAAGACTCCCCTTGGCAACTATATATGCGCTAAGGGCTTGCATCTCACCATTAGTGACATATACTTCAAAAGGTAGGGACTCAAGATACAAACCAATTCAAGGCAATCATCGGTCACAAGTAATCAATCCAAAATAAGGTCAATAGTAATCAAACACACACTCTCACGGTAAATGACACGTCCACGAGATAAACATTTCCCTAAACCTGATACACGCTAAATATTTCGTACATGCAAGACTCGTTTCCTCCCGGTAGGACGACGATAATAATACGGTCCTAGTCTAAACCTGACCAGACTCTCGGAATTAACATGTTCCGATTCGACATGCGATAAACATTTCGCATCCAAGACTCGATCAACACAAAGGACGTCCAGTACCCCAAATTTGGCTAAACTACACGAAAGAGGCGTAAAGAGCACAAGAATCATAGACGAGCAAGGACGCTAAATGCAATGACACTACCTCGCAAGGATACAACATTTGACGGTCGGATTGATCAACGCATTATGTTCGCCTCCCAACAACATCGCCATATCCCCACTAACAAATGCATACAAGCACCAAGGATACACCCCATTGACTCCGACAATCAAGTCTAACTAGTATGTGGGTGTAGCCGGGAAATAAGAGTTCAAGTCAGTTAATGCATAAGACTTAGTCCAAGACTTAAGTCAAAACTGACTCAAAGGGAAAATGTATTAAAAACCGTCACAAAGTTAAAACACGTGAGATATTATAAATTTTAAACATGAATATTTAATTTCAATACGTAAATTTATAAGAACCATACAAACCATTACAAGTCGATCAGGGGGACCGGGAGCCGAGTACCCGGCTGGGTACCACGACAACTTCGAACAACAACAATAATGACAGAGGGACTCCCAGCCGGTAGGTGTGACCGGCTGCCGGCTACCTGGCTGGGGGTCGCAAGCAAATTAAAAATAGTGAAGAAAAGGAGAAGAGAAGGGCTTCCATCCGGTGGGGCGGCATCCGGGTGGCTGGCTGGGGCACGCAGTCCATCAAACATCAACAAACAACAACTAAAATATACAGGGGTGCGCAACCGGTTGGGTGACCGGTGGCCGGTAGGCTGGCTGGGATTCACACTACTCAAAATTCACCAAAACTTGTCCAATTTCACTACTGGGGCTCCCAGCCGGTTGGGGTGACTGACGGTCGGTAGGCCGTTGGGACAACACGCACGAAAACAACACACAACAACAACAATTACTCCAATTCCTTTGATACCCATTTATTCCAATAATCATTTATCATCAACAAACCACATTAAATGCATTCTAACCATAACTAATCATTCCATAAGATCAATTAAATAAACCAAAGACAACATTTATTACCCAACTCAAACTCAACAATGATAAGTAGATATAATCAACAACATAAATGTAACTTAGCATAAGATTAGTGAAAAATAAGCACATGAGATGGATTTACACATATGAATGAAAATTAACACATATTCATATGAGACTAACACAAAGAACTCATCTTTCACTAATATATGCTACAATTAACACATAAAAAACATAAAGATATCGAGTAACCCTTCACCGTTACATTTTTACGTCTTCACTCTTCTTATAGCCCTTCCTCCACTAAGTAGTAGTCTTTAACGGGATCTTGAAGGTCTCCTCCTACAAAATTGGACATAAAAGATGAAAAATTTCATCTTGGAAAAAGATGGAGAAATGAGCAATATAAGACTTTTATTACCTTATTAGAAAGAGAAGAAGAAAAGAAGGAGAACTCGCCAATAATTAATGAGTTTGAGTAAGAATTGAGTGAAATATGGTAGGTTTTGTGTGGAAAGGTTTTAGAGTTCAACAATGGAGAGGAAGGTTAAGGTTTTAATTTTTTTGGGAGGGTGAAAATGGTGAATAGTATGCTGAATGTTTGAGTTGAAAATGTGAGTATTGGTTAGTCTTCTGGGTGGGTTGAAGGGAATCATAGGCCCCATATGCAACGTAAGGCCTACTCACACGAAATTCCGAGTAGAGTTCGATTATGGACTCGGATATGCTAGATTAGACACGGATAGCTAAGTTCTAATCTAAATCTAATATTAAGCTAACTAATATAAATGTATATTATTAAATTATGACGGCTAAGATTACGGGTGTTACACCAGCGCGAAACCCTTTTTAGGTTTTGTGAGAAAATTTTGTATTTTGGATCTCCGCCGGCTGACCGGCTGGGAACCTTTCTTTTAGCTTCCTATGTCTCTTTTGCCTTGAGAAGTTTACGACTGACCGGCTAGGAACCATGTCTCTCTTGGTTTGAGGGGTTCTCTCAGCTGGGAACCTTTAATCTCATTCTCCCTTTCTTTTCTAAACAGTTGACCTAAGTAGGGTGGTTCCAAGCCGGCCGGCCGGCCGCCGACTTACTGGCTGAGAACCTCTTCTCAACAACTCCCCCGTGTCATTCCTATCCTTGATCCAAAACCACTTCACTTGCTCCCCTTTCCTTAATTCCGTCTCAAACCCTGCAAGATGATGTACACATTCATAAAAAAGGAAATTGGGATGCAAAATGCAAGCAAAGGCACGCAAACGCTACGAAAATGGTTCAAAAAGCATAAAAAGAAGGGAGAATTATGACTAAATGAATGCTCATTATTACGGTATGTGTGTCACATTTATGATTTAAAGTCACGCTTACACCCTCCATTGGGACCTCTGGTTACGGGATGTGTGTCATGTTTCTTGATTGATATTTAATCTTCCGCCCTTCTTCAGACCTTTGATATGGTACGTGTGTCATGTTTTTGATTAAGGGTTACTTGACCTTTTTTTATATGCGCTCCATGTTTTGAGTCTCGGATGTGAAACGTTTATCGAATGTTGAATCTGGATATGTTCATCCTAAGAGTCTTGATCCAAGTTTAGACTACGATCGTATTATTTAATTGTTGTCCTACCGAGAGGATTGAGTCTTGTATTATCTTGTCTTGCTTAGTTTTGGATTTCTTGCACGTGTCATTTACCATGAGAGTATGTCTAAGATTGTTTGGATGATGTGCCTCGTGCCTCCCTTATTTAAATGTCGCTTTTGGCTAAGTATTGTGAGTCATAATGGATTGGTTTTCCTTTTGCTCTTGTCTCTCTAATGTGAGTCTTTTGATCATGTTAATCACTAGGGGTAAGATGCAAGACACCTAGTATTAATATAATTGACTAGAGTTGACTTTGAATAATCTTGATGATGAATGTAATTTTCTTTCCCTTTGAACTCACTTAACTTATATATTGGTATATCTTGTAAGTGTTTACTCTAATGTTATCTATATTACATGATGGGAATAATAGATTGAAGGGGTGTTATCGATTATGATCACATGATATGTTGATTGTTATGATACCTAATTAGCTTAGCTTGATTGCGTTGGAATCTTGTTATCTTGCTCTTGTATATGTATGTATGAATGTAATATGTCTGTGAGAAACTCGAGTACTCCCCACTGACTGTGCCACTCATTTTTAATGAATGAACAAGTTGCAGGTTGGTGCTTATTCGTGATTTTTTACGAGTGAGCTAGCGAGCGTACGTTATACTTACAACGATAGAAAATCACATTGTAATTTTATAGTAGTGTTTAATTGTATTTGTGTATTTTCAAGGGAACGGGATCCTTTGCATTTTTATAAGTTGTATTTCGTATAAAGGATTTCCTAAACTTTTGTTTTGGTTTTATGGTTTAGTGATATTTGCAGCTTTTTTTCTGTTAAAGTTTTTAAAATCCCTTATTTTCCGCTACAATCCATGTGTATTTTGATGTAAAGCTACGGGGTGTCACATTTAGCTTATAATATTATTCAAAAGATAAACCATTTATTAGCGATAAACCAGTCACAAGCACATTTTTATAGTATATTTGTCCGCATATCAATTTTAATATGACCATAACATAACGAAATTTTTCCGGCAAACCTTTCATTAGCGATAAATCAGTCACAAGCACATTTCCATAGGTATATTTTTCAGCATAAATCCTAAAGTTCAATTTTTATAATGACCTTAACATACAAACTTTTCCTCTTATTATCCTTCTCAAACATACCCCCATAATAATATCTTACATCAACGGCGTCGGAAATTGTGTTGGAGCTAGTGTCCTCTACAGTTAGTATGATAACGTGCATAAATCTCTTACAGGTTCACAGGGTATACTTAGTATTCTTATCAGTTGATTAACGTTTATCGATAACGGTTGGCTTACTAGAAGTTTGACGTTATTGTCATTTTAATTGCGATGATCAACTGGTCCCTAAAAGTCACACCTAAAGGATGTGTTTGAGAGATATGATTATATGAAAAATATACTCATATTGATGCCTAATATGACTAAAAGGTTAGTCAATGTATATGACTAAAAGGTTAGTCAATGTAATGATGATACGATTATTTAATAACGATTAAATAATATTAGCTGAGACGAATTAAATGTTAATTCGTAATTGAATATAAACTATTATATATAATTGATGTATATAATGTAATTATTTAATACGATTAAATAATGTAAGCTTAAACGAATTAAATTTTAATTCGTAATTAAATATAAACTGTTATATTTAATTAGCAAATTATAAATATACGATATTTATAATTGTCGTACATATTATACGATATTGTCATAATAAATGATGTTAGACAGGTATTAATAAATCGACTACAAGATGTTGTATGGACTTATTAATATGTGACAACGTAAATGCAACAGGAGTATGTGACCTAGACAAGACACAAGCTCAAGACAAGACTCAACATCAAGACAACAACACCATTCAAGACAACAACATCCATTCAGACAACACCATGACCAGTTATGACAATGTCCTATTCAGTCCAAGCCACAACCACTTCAAGCCTGCTAAGACAACACCACACAAACCAGAACAAAGCCTAGCCATGCACTTCCCAAGACTAAGCCACAACAAGACACAACCAACTGCCCAACAAACCCAACCCAACAAAAACAGCCCTCAGCCAAAAACAGCCTATCACAGTCTTTCTAAACAGGGTCCATAGGGGTCCCACACATTCAAACAAGCCTAACCAACCATCAACCTTAGTCCTTGGGAAGGTCCTCTACAACTTTGCCCAGGACTTCTCTTCCAGGAAATGCACACACAAAAAGTTAGTGTAGGGACAACTTCAAACTATCCAAATGTCAGCCCTTTTTGCAGTAGTTAACATGTCACTATCAAACTTTCCTGTTTTGATCAAACAAGCTCGAGGGTCTTTTAGCAGAACCTTTGGCATCCATCTCACTTCAGTTGAGCTCAAGATTCAAGCCTAGAAGTCCACTCCTCCACCAGTTTCAACCTAAACAAACCAATTAAGGCAAATTGTCCTATTAGAATTGCTTTTGTACTTTATTGCTTTATGCTGAACAATGTAGCTGTTATTTATGTTTCTTTTGCAAGCCAATTGTGGCCTTAGGATGTATTGAACGAGTAGGATGTAATATTCTTGCCTATATAAGGCCATTTCCTAATGAATGAAAGACAGATTTGAAGTAAAACATAAACTGAAACCTTGTTTCTGTTACATCTCTTGGCTGTGTGCTTGAGACAACTTCCTTTGCTTTGTGCTTGGAAGTGAGCTTGGGTCCTTATCTGTGTGCTGGGATCAAAGTTCAACCCTCAATCATTGGCTTTGTGCTTTGGTTAAGGTTCTATCTTTGTTCTTTAACAATCAGTTCAAACAGAAACAGAGTATTTGCAAAGTGTCTGTCCTTAGTTCAAATTGTCATTGTTTAGCTTGTCTTTCTAAATAATTTCAGTGCAAATTGGTTATCAGAGCTTTGGTTTGTGAGTTCATCTACCTAACTACATTAAAAACACAAAATACAACCATGAGTGAAGAGAGAATCACAGGTCTTGAAAACACAGTTCAAGGTCTTGTCAGAACTGTAATGGAGGTCTCTAGATCTGTCAATGAACTCCTTGAGGGCCAACAGAACAATGATACAAGGGGAGGCAGAGGTCGAGGAAGAGGAGCACCTTTCCCACAAGGTGGAGGAAGGAGGAGACAACCTGTAGATCAGTTTGAAATGTCAGATTCAGATGGCTCAGATCACAGTCTTCTCAGACACCAAGACAAAGATATCAAGGTAGAGATTCCTGACTTTCTAGGTAGCTTGAACCCTGATGATTTCTTAGATTGGCTAAGGTCTGTAGAAAGAGTCTTTGAGTTTAAAGGATACACTGATAGAAAGGCTTTTAAGGTTGCTATCATGAAACTAAAAGGCTATGCCTCACTGTGGTATGAAAACATGAAAACCTTGAGGGTTAGGGAAGGGAAAGAACCTGTAAAGTCATGGCTCAAACTGAAAAAGAAAATGAGAGCTAAGTTTGTCTCTAGGGACTACACTCAGGACATGTTCATTAAACTTACTCACCTAAAGCAAGACCAAAGACCTGTAGAGTCCTACCTAAGAGATTTTGAACAACTTACTTTGCAATGTGAGGTTGTTGAGAAATCTGAACAAAAGATAGCAAGGTTCTTAGAGGGGTTGGATGAAAGGATAGCTAGTAAAGTCAGGCTACAAAATATATACTCCTTTGAGGAAGCTGTCAACTTGTCTTTGAGGGTAGAAAAGTTGGGAAAAGGAAAGGCCAGTGCTTCTAAGACACCTGCTAGAACCCCCACCTTCAAACCTTTTGTAGGAGTCAAGATAGGAGAACCTGTGGTTCCTGTTAAGACCCCTTTCAACCTTGATAAAGGCAAGGCTGTTGAGGCAGGCCAAAGGAAGACTACCCCTCTCAAAAAGTGCTTTCAATGTCAAGGGTATGGACATTTTGCTAGAGAATGTCCATCTAAAAGGGCTCTGAGTACCCTAGAAGTAATCCATTGGGGAGATGATGAAGTGTTGGTCTGTGATGATGAGTTGGAAGAGCCTGAGGTAGAGGCTAGTGAGGAGTTGATAGAGCCTGATGCAGGGTTAAGTTTGGTAACATGGAGGGTAATGCATACTCAACCCCAACCTTTGGAAGAGGATCAAAGACACCAGATCTTTAGGACCAGATGTACCATCAAGGGTAGAGTATGTAACCTCATTATTGATGGTGGAAGCTGCACTAATGTGGCCTCCAAAACACTGATAGACAAGCTAGCTCTACCCACCAAGGACCACCCCCTACCTTACAAACTCAGATGGCTAAACAAAGGGGCTGAGATCAAGGTGGATAAACAATGTGTTGTGCCTTTCTCAATTGGTAAAGGGTATGTGGATGAGAGTCTTTGTGATGTTCTACCTATGGATGCATGTCACCTTTTGCTTGGAAGGCCATGGGAGTTTGATAGGGATGCCATACACCATGGGAGGGACAACACCTACACTTTTAAGTATGGGAAGAAGAAAATCACCCTGGCACCTCTACCACCTGCTTTAAAGATCAACCCAAACCCCATGAGTGAGGCTTCCAAGGAAGTCATGCTGATAAGTGAATCAGAACTAGCACAAGAGTTAAGTGAGCTACAACCTGTATACATATTACTTGCCAAGGAGACTGGGATGAGCATCATTGATATCCCTGAAGAGGTCAAGTCTATCCTAGAAAGTTATGGTGATGTCTTTCCTACTGAGCTCCCTAGTGGACTGCCACCACTTAGAGGAATAGAACACCACATTGACCTAGTGCCTGGAGCTATCCTACCCAACAAGCCAGCTTACAGGAGTGATCCTAAGGCTACACAAGAGCTCCAACTTCAAGTAGGTGAACTGCTCAACAAGGGCTATGTCAGAGAATCCCTCAGTCCTTGTGCTGTACCAGCCTTGCTTGTGCCAAAGAAGGATGGGACTTGGCGTATGTGCATTGACAGTAGGGCCATCAACAACATTACCATCAAGTATAGGTTCCCCATACCTAGACTTAATGATATTCTGGATGAGTTAAGTGGGGCTCAAGTATTCACTAAGATTGATCTGAGGCAGGGCTATCACCAAGTGAGGATAAGAGCAGGGGATGAATGGAAGACAACTTTCAAGACTAAACATGGGCTCTATGAATGGTTGGTGATGCCTTTTGGGTTGTCTAATGCCCCTAGTACCTTCATGAGGTTAATGACAGAAGTCCTAAGGCCCTACTTAGGCAAGTGTGTTGTGGTTTACTTTGATGACATTCTTATTTACAGTTCAACTAGGGGAGAACATTTGCAGCATCTGAAGTTGTTGTTTGAGGTTTTAAGAGAGAACAAGTTGTATGGCAAACTAGAGAAGTGCACCTTCATGCAGCCTGAGGTTTACTTCCTTGGGTTCATCATCTCTAAGAAAGGAGTAGCAGTTGATCCTGAGAAGGTGCAAGCAATCAAGGAATGGCCCCTTCCTCAAACTGTTACTGATGTTAGAAGTTTTCATGGGTTAGCATCCTTCTATAGGAGGTTCAGACAAGGGTTTAGTTCAATCATGGCCCCTATTACTGAGTGCATGAAGAAGGGAGAGTTCAAGTGGAATGAGAAGGCTGAAAAGTCTTTCAATCTGATCAAAGAGCTACTATGTAAATCTCAAATATTGGTTCTACCAGATTTTAACAAACTCTTTGAGGTAGAGTGTGATGTCAGTGGCCTTGGCATAGGAGCTGTGCTTACTCAAGAGAAGAAACCAGTTGCAAACTTTAGTGAGAAACTAAATGGAGCCAAGCTTAATTACTCCACATATGACAAAGAGTTCTATGCCATTGTGAGAGCATTGAACCACTGGGGACACTACTTGAAGCCTAAGCCTTTTGTGCTTCATTCTGATCATGAGGCTCTCAAATACATCAATGGACAGCATAAACTCAACTCCAGGCATGCCAACTGGGTAGAATTCTTGCAATCCTTCTCATTCTCCAGCAAGTACATAGAGGGTAAGAGCAATGTTGTAGCTGATGCATTGTCTAGAAGATCTGTGATGTTAACCTTCATGGAGCAAAGGGTGTTGGGATTTGAATTTATGAAAGAGCTCTATCAAGAAGACCCAGACTTCAAGCATGAATGGGAGGTGTATCAGGAAGGGCAAGTCAAGAAAGGGAGCAGGTACACAGCTCAGGAAGGCTACTTGTTCTATGGAAACAAACTATGTGTGCCTAAAGGACCTTATATGGGGCTACTGGTCAAAGAGGTTCACTCCAATGGCCTTGCTGGTCACTTTGGGGTGCAGAAGACCTATGACATATTGCAAGATCAGTTCTATTGGCCTAAGATGCTCAGTGATGTGCAAGATGCCCTCAAGAGGTGCAGATCTTGTCAACTAGCCAAAGCACACTTTCAAGCAGGCCCCTACACACCACTTCCAGTACCAAACAAGCCATGGGAAGACCTCAGTATGGACTTCATTGTAGCCTTACCAAGAACTCAAAGGGGCAAGGATTCAATCATGGTGGTTGTAGATAGGTTCAGCAAGATGGCACATTTCATTGCTTGTAAGAAGACTGAGGATGCTTTGGGGGTAGCTGAACTATACTTCAGGGAGGTTGTCAAGTTACATGGAGTCCCTAGAAGCATTGTTTCAGATAGAGACACAAAGTTCATGAGTCACTTCTGGAGAACCTTGTGGAAGCTATTGAAGACCAGGCTCTTGTTTAGTACTTCTCACCATCCCCAAACTGATGGGCAGACAGAAGTCACTAACAGGACACTAGGAAAGATCTTAAGGAGCATTGTTTCTAAGTCATTAAAAGATTGGGACCTCAGGCTAGCACAAGCTGAGTTTGCCTTCAACAGAGCTCCCTCCAGCAGCACAGGTAAAAGTCCTTTTGAAACAGTTTATGGAACTAATCCTCTCATGCCTACAGACCTAGCACCAATCAAAGGAAGCAAAGCAAGCTATGATGCAAAGAAAAGAGTTGAGCAAATGATACAGATTCATGAGCAAGTCAAGAAGCAGATTGAAAGGTCCAATGAGTTGTACAAGGCTAGGTCCAAAGGGCCTAAGAAAGAAAGGGAATTCAAGGCAGGGGATCTTGTATGGTTGCATTTAAGAAAAGAGAGATTTCCAGACAAGAGGAGAAACAAGCTCATGCCAAGAGCTGATGGACCATTTGAGATATTGGAGAAGATAGGCACAAATGCTTACAAGGTGGATCTACCAGGAAGCTATGGTGTACATGGTACTTTCAATGTTGGAGACCTGAGCCCCTACCATGGTGAATCAGATGATGAAGGTGAGGAAGATTTGAGGGCAAATCCTTTTCAAGAAAGGGAGGTTGCAACAGGAGTATGTGACCTAGACAAGACACAAGCTCAAGACAAGACTCAACATCAAGACAACAACACCATTCAAGACAACAACATCCATTCAGACAACACCATGACCAGTTATGACAATGTCCTATTCAGTCCAAGCCACAACCACTTCAAGCCTGCTAAGACAACACCACACCAACCAGAACAAAGCCTAGCCATCCACTTCCCAAGACTAAGCCACAACAAGACACATCCAACAACCCAACAAACCCAACACAACAAAAACAGCCCTCAGCCAAAAACAGCCTATCACAGTCTTTCTAAACAGGGTCCATGGGGGTCCCACACATTCAAACAAGCCTAACCAATCATAAACCTTAGTTCTTGGGAAGGTCCTCTACAACCTTTCCCAGGACTTCTCTTCCAGGAAATGCACACACAAAAAGTTAGTCTAGGGACAACTTCAAACTATCCAAATGTCAGCCCTTTTTGCAGTAGTTAACATGTCACTATCAAACTTTCCTGTTTTGATCAAACAAGCTCGAGGGTCTTTTAGCATAACCTTTGGCATCCATCTCACTTCAGTTGAGCTCAAGAATCAAGCCTAGAAGTCCACTCCTCCACCAGTTTCAACCTAAACAAACCAATTAAGGCAGATTGTCCCATTAGAATTGCTTTTCTACTTTATTGCTTTATGCTGAACAATGTAGCTGTTATTTCTGTTTCTTTTGCAAGCCAATTGTGGCCCTAGGATGTATTGAATGAGTAGGATGTAATCTCCTTGCCTATATAAGGCCATTTCCTAATGAATGAAAGACAGATTTGAAGTAAATCATGAACTGAAACCTTGTTTCTGTTACATCTCTTGGCTGTGTGCTTGAGACAACTTCCTTTGCTTTGTGCTTGGAAGTGAGCTTGGGTCCTTAGCTGTGTGCTGGGATCAAAGTTCAACCCTCAATCATTGGCTTTGTGCTTTGGTTAAGGTTCTATCTTTGTTCTTTAACAATCAGTTCAAACAGAAACAGAGTATTTGCAAAGTGTCTGCCCTTAGTTCAAATTGTCATTGTTTAGCTTGTCTTTCTAAATAATTTCAGTGCAGTAAATGACAATAATAATACATACACATATTATACATTAAATAAATAAAAAGAGAGAAGACTCCTATCTTGACTCCACTACCTAAAAACAAGTAGAGGAAAAAGAATCCTCTTCTTCCTCCACTTGTGTTGGACGGTCCAAATAGGAGAGGAGGAGAGTTTTATATAAACTCTTCTTCTCTATTTTCTCATCATCACAATTACTTTCACAAAAGTTATCAGTAATTTTTGGTGTTCATTCTAGCACAAGAAAATGCCTTACTCAGAACATCTTGAGTGCAACAATTAGGAGAATATCATCTTGATATTTGTTCTTAGGCCATATTGCTAGGACCGAAGGTTAATTCTAATCTTTATGCATTTCGTTTATGACTCGTATTTCATATATTATAATTTCGTTATAATCCTTAAATTTCATGTTGAAATATACCGATATTTCCCACAAGTGGTATCAAAGCCAAGGCTACGAAATTATTTTATATGATTTTTCATAAATGATGAAAAAACATTTTTTTATTCGGCAAAGTTTTTTTCGGGCCGTGTATTTTTGATTATTGTTTTCATTTGATTTATTGATATTATTGTTTTAATATGTTAAGATGAGAATATATATGATAAATTTGTAAATGTTTTAATTTAATAAGGATTAAATTAAAATGTAAATGGAAATTGTTTTGAATGTTTATGAACATTTGTTTTGCTATATATTTTCGGTATACATGATGACAAATTGTTGTTTTGCATCATGATTCATTCGTTAATTTTAATGATGTTCAAATCAATTATGATTAGTTGAATATTAAGATAATCAATTTAATCATGATTTAGATATTCATTTTAAAATGATTGATTGAATCATCTAGTTTGTATCAATGTTTAATAATGATTGAATGTTGATAATTGTACCAATCTTGAAATATTAGCAACATCAAATTAAATAAAAAAGAAAAAAAAGGAAAAAAAAAATTAGCCCGTGGCTGCTGTTTTATAAAATTAAAAAATAAAAATTTTCCTTCGGATTTTTTTTTTTTTTTTGGCCGAATTTTTTTTGTTTATGCATTATATTGATAATGTATGATTGTTGTTGTGAAAAATTTCACAATTATTGGATACCCAATTATTTTAAAATGGTTTAAAATAATGTTGGATTAATTCATATTATACGATAATATGAATTAAAATTGGATTATGTTTGATTGGAATTATTGTGACTAATTAAGGAATTGTCACATAATTTTGATCATTTTAAAATAGGTGTTTTGGATAAATTACTCTACATAATTAAGGAATTATGTCTTGAATGATTAATTTATTGTTGATGCATTTTAATTTGTTGAATGATTTGTTGAATGGTTTATTTACGTATTTTTGCAATTGGTTGTAACTTGTATTACCTAGTGTGGCCTTAGTTGATTATGTTTTCGTAATGATGGAAACATGATCTTGATTTAATTTTGAGATCTCGAATCTCCTTTTGTTTTCTTTAAAATTATATTTTTTAAATTAGAATGTAAATAGGTTTATGTTTTGTAATTTATTAAATGTAATTTGAGAAGACTAAAGATGGAGATCGGATTGCTCACTCCCGCTACATGGACCAAGATGGAACATCAAGACAAGCTTTTCGGGTCCAATCATGGATGGATTCCAAAGTTGTATTTTTGTTCATTTTGGTAGATAGGTCACACTAGGACTTTGTAATTTTACGTATTTTTCGTTCTTGTTCCTTTTCTTCACATGATAGTTAGTGCATCATATTCCGCCTAAACCAAACCACCTACTACTAAAATGCATGAAAATTGACTCATATAGTTTGGATGTTTATAATCATGGACATAAAGATGACACACGAATTTTAAGCCATCATCTTAGTTTATTCATTATCGCATGCTAGACATTCGTTCACTTAAAATGAGTTAAAATAAAGTTGATAGGATCTTTCTCTAAAACCTAAAATTGAGACTAGTCTTTATAGGCCAAACTACTATGAATCCCTTCTTCGTCGGTAGGCATATAGGACCTTACTCTCCATATGACGCCTTCTACGTTGGGTAAGTAGTATGTGTTGACTTATTTTACCTCAACATTATAATTCGAAGAGTTTCTCGTAATTATGATGGACTAAAGATAAAATTTTATCGACCAAGAATTCTAAAGGTAGAATTAGCCAAGAGGTTGGCTTATCAATTTACAGATAATTGAGTCTTGGATCATTTATATAATTCTCGAGGGAGCTCAAATGTATAAATGCTTGAGTCTTCGCATTAAACAAGTTTTTAACTAGACTTAATTCATATCGATGAGTATGCTTATTATTATATTTTTTTCCTTTTTCACAGTGTAGAATTCGTCTTATATTGATAATACTGATATAACAAATGGCTAGCCATAATGATGTCCCTATGCCAAGTGCCACACTCGCACGAGAGTCCTGGCTTAAAACTTTCATGGACCACATGAATCAGTCCACGCGACTGAAGAATGACGGTTCCAACTTTGCGGACTGGGAGACGGCATTACGGAAAGCAGCCATTGCTGACGGCAAGCTCAAGTTCTTGACTGAGCCAATACTGCCAAACCCAGGCCCCAATGCGAGAGCTAACGAGTCACTTGCTTATAGTGACTTCATTATAGAAGCGGGTGCGATAAAGAACGTACTCATCTTTGCAATGGAAACCAATTTGCAAAGACGCTTCATTGCCCAAGGTGCAAAAAAGATTTTCACCACGCTCACTAATGAATTTTCAAAAGCACAGAGAATCGTTACTTATAAGCATACATGTCGCTTCTTTGAGGCAAAACTCCAGAAGGCCCAACCGGTTAGCCCACACATTCTTGATATGATTGAGAATGTCGAGAAACTGGAGGCATTTGATTGCAAAATCAGTGAGAGCATAGTCATTGACCGTGTGCTTCATTCACTTCATGATGGTTTTGCCCTTTTCAGGGCAAATTACTACATGAATGACATGAGGAAAAGTCTTCATGAGCTACACTCACTTCTCGTACAGACCGAGAAAGATGTGAAATTGAGTGGGAGCATGAAGCAAGATGTTCTCATGATTTCCATCAAGAACAAAGGTAAGGGCAAGGCTCATGGCGACCTAAATGTAGGGAAGCCAAAGTTTAAGAAGTCAGGAAAGGGTAAGAGTGGGCCTGGTGAGACTAGTAGCTCACAAGGCAAGGCAAAGAGCAAGGACAATGACATTGAGTGCCACCATTGCAACAAGATTGGGCATTGGAGGAGCAATTGTCCAATGTACCGTGAAGACAGAAAAGCAGGCCGCGTTACTCCTGTTGCTATGTCATCTTATATTCATATGATTGAGATTAACCATGCAAGTTTCGGAACTTGGGTACATGATACAGGTTGTGGTTCTCATCTGTGTAATCATTTGCAGGGCCTAAAAAACATCACACCTCTCGCAAAGGGTGATGTGGACCTGCGAGTCAGGAATGGAGCAAACGTTGTTGCAGTCTCATTGGGAACATATGTAATCCAACTCCCGAGTGGATTTGAGTTATATTTATATAATTTTTACTATGTACCCAGTTTATCTAAGAACATTATTTCTGTTTCCGTGCTTGATAAAGATGGTTTTTCATTTTCAATAAAAGACAATAGCTGTATTTTCTATTTGAATGAAATGATTTATAGCAAAGCAGTTTCCATGAATTGCATTTATATCTTAGATCAAACCACAGACATATTACATGTGAATAATAAGAAAGTAAAGGTTGGTGACAAAGATCAAACTTATCTATGGCACTGTCGTATGAGACACATAAATGAAAAACGTGTAAAGAAGCTCATTGAGAATGGGACTATCTCCCCATTTGATTACGAATCATTTGGCATGTGTGAATCATGTCTTATCGGAAAAATGACTCGAATTTCCTTCAAAGGTGTTGGAATGCGTGCTAATGACCTATTAGGACTCATACATACTGATGTATGTGGACCTATGTCAATCAACGCAAGAGACGGCTATAGATATTTTATCACTTTCACGGATGATTTGAGTAGATACGGATATGTCTACTTAATGAAGCATAAAAGTGAGTCCTTTAAACAGTTTAAGGAATTCCAGAATAAGGTTGAGAACCAACTGGGAAAAAAGATCAAAGCACTTTGATCAGATCGTGGTGGCGAATATCTTTCAAATGAGTTTGATCAACACCTTAAAGACTGTGGCATAGTATTACAGTTAACTCCACCTGGAACACCTCAATTAAATGGTGTGTCCGAACGGAGAAATCGAACATTACTTGATATGGTTCGATCCATGATGAGTCACACGGTTGTACCTGATTCACTATGGGGTTTTGCCCTTTTGTCAGCTGCTCTTATACTTAACCGAAGTCCGTCTAAAGCTGTAGACAAGACTCCATATGAGATATGGAAGGGAACGGTCCCTAACTTGTCCTTTATTCGGGTTTGGGGCTGCGAGGCTTATGTCAAGTGGAGACACGAGGATAAGCTGGGCCCGCGATTGGTCAAGACATACTTTATTGGTTATCCAAAAGGAATGTTTGGTCATTACTTCTATTCGCCTACCAAACATCGAGTTTTTGTTGCGGCTAGTGCAAAGTTCTTAGATAAAGAATTTATCGAGAACAAGTCAAGTAATAGAACCTTCGATCTGTCGGAGATTCAGAACCAACTGTAAGTTTCTTAAACTCAATATTAGACATTTCTAATATCATTTCTCTAATAGTTTACCTTTAAACTATTTGGATCTTATGCATGCATAACATAAAAATACAAAATAAGAAGAAACATTTTCCTTACATTGATTTTGGAACAAATATGGGCACAAGATTAGGACACCTTCCTAACCTTGTTCTTGAACTCAAAATATAGGGATGATTTCCTAGTTCTTAGAATAAGAACACTCCAATTAGTTGCACCAAGACAAACCCCTTTTTCACTACAAAATACTACACTAGTATATATTGTAGTAGCCCTTAATAATATATCAAATACCTCTTATTACTATACTAGGAATATTGTATAAGAATTAGAACTCAAGTTTATAATAAAACTTCTTGAGTTTTATTAGTGTGAGAAGTTCTTTTATGAGAGATAAGCATCACTTTTGCATGTATGAGAAGTATGTTAAAAATAAGAGGAACATGTCCTCTTATGCATGCTATGGACCGGCCAACCATGCTCATGGGGAAGGCTTTGCTTTTCCTTTTTGTCTTTACAAGAAGGTAGACTAGCTATATGATTAGGTATGCAATGATGTTGTTTTAATCTTTATTAGAACAACAAATAATGCACAAAACCTACCCTAAGTACCCAAAAACCGGTGCACCCACTAAAATGGGTGTCCATTTTATTTTTGCATTTTGTCATTTGTCACATACGTGACATGTGACATATAACATGTAATTAAGCTTATAAATGTACATTTAACTAATTTAAATGCAATTTCATAACAAATAAATTAGACTTAACATTTTAAGTCACATTTTATAATTACATGTAAATAAAATGGGTCATCTCATATTTGGTTAATATAATCTACAACATTTTGTAATTATAATCGACCAATTTCACTTATCTCAAATGTTTCATAAACATAATGCATTCTTAGTAATATAACAATTAAATTACTAAAATGAATCTTATTTAATCATATTACAATAAGATATAATTCTCTCTTTAAACTTGTTCAATTAAGGGATTAATTAATCTGTATCGCTATATAATTAATTAATGTACATGATTTGGGGATTGTCCTTTAGGTGTGACCTCAAGGGATCAACTGATCACCACCGTCATACGACAGAAACGTCAAACTCAATTGAGCCAATCATTACCGATTTATGTTGACCAGTTGACTATAATATTCATCATCCCTTTGTATTCTTATTATTGAGATTTAATTATGTGATCGCACTATTATTGAGAACATTTACTCCAACAATCTCCCACTTGTCCGAGACAAGTGTGCGTCATCAATTCTCTTGTCCTATTACAATATCTCCCACTCAATGCAAGGTGTCTTGCAGGTCGTACTTGCATTTGATCATATCAAGAGTGGTTTCCTCGATCTGGAGAGTAACTGTCTGACCGGAATTATCTACCATAGATACCTTCCGAGCGTGGCCACGCATTTTCAGCTTACTCCTCCTCGAGTGGCCTTGAGATTAAAACAACCCTGACAAGGGGTGGACAATTCCTATTGCACTATTCCCTTTGCATAGCCACAGCTCATCATGACCCAAAAGATGCCCATTTGACCCCAGTTACGAAGGTCGTAGAGCATAAATCAAAGTCACTCTGAAACTGTGCCACCTTAGGTGAACATTCTTTAGTCAAAGAATTGACTCAAAAGAATACTAGTAGCTCTTGCCACGACCAGGCTACAAGAATTGCCAGAATTCTATAAGCGGTCACTGCCCGACAGATTGTCCCTTACAGTCTGTCTATGTGATCGATTGGTCATCCCTTATGACCCTATGGCACTTGAACTTGCCAAAAATCACATCTAACTCTAGGCACTTGGAGACGTCACCTCATATAAGCAACTAGGGGCCAATGCCATGTTAATCCAGTCCACTTTAATAGAGTCGAAAATTGTCTCTACAATCCATTTGGATATAACAAAGCACAAAACTGAGTTTATGAAACTCTAACGATAAATGTGGTTATCATATATGAACAATCAACACAATGTTATTGCTTCATATCATATAATCTTAAGTTTATTTCGTCCATGACAATTCATGATGATCTTATTAAATGCAATAAAGGCTTGAGTAGTGAATATACCTACCATATATTCACTTATTCCAACCTTGTGAATTGCTTTTTCCTTTCATCCAACGTTATTCCTAATAACATGAATTTATCTACGTACATATCTAGATCTCTATCTAGTGTTGGGCTCTTTAACTTGAAAGATGCTCCCACTCGTTATCATGGTAACTGATAGGTATTTAGGTGAAAGGATCTTCCATTAGGTCCTTGTTAGCCACCTTATCCTCATCATAATGTACTACGTCTCTATTTGTAGAATTTATAGTGATTGACTCTTTAATCATCCTTTTAGTTATTCGCTTCTTTTATAACAAAGGTACGCCTAGGATTTGAATAAATCCTTATAAGTTTGGAAATTTGGGTTTGTGTAACCTTTACCACATTACCAAATTTTCTCTACCAAACACAAGATGAATCCCTAGTCCTTCTTTCTCTACGGATGTTCTCGTAGGCTATCAATTGACTTTCATGTGGATTGTTTTGTTTTAGGCTTGTCATGCTCCCAGCATACAATTCATTTAGGTATGTGCATGTAATGGCATACATGATTGGTATCATGTGATCAACAATTCTTAGGTTCAGTGGATGACTATGACCCTTTCATAGTGATACCACTTTTATCAACATAAACAACCTATTTAACTTGTTGAATAGATTAAGGATCTTATCGATATAAGATACCTTTTAAATGCCAAGCTTGTGACAACCCTCGCGAATGCGGAAATATAAACTTTTAAGCATGTGAATTATATAGCGGAAATATGAAACTTTTAAACACTTTTATACATGCAAGATAGAAAATACGAGGAGTGTCAAAAATTACAAACCAAATACAAAATATTATAAGAGACGAAGTCTCTCAAAATGTTATCAATATCAAAGTGATTAGCAAACTAGCTAATAAACGTCTAGAGGTGTTTCATCCAGGGACAACGCCCGCTAGCTCACACCCGAACCCAAAATACCACAAGCAAAAAGCCATCCAATCAAGCAACCTGTTCATCCATGAAAAACATGAACGCCACAGTCAGTGGGGAGTAACTCCGGGTTATCCCAGCCATATCACATTAAACGTACATAAAAGGAAATACAAAAGTAGAAGCATGCATATATAGATATACATGTGAAATACGATAAGAATAGATAGGCAATTCAATATATAATGATAAGAGCATATGGAATACAAATCCGAATCCATCATGTTATACAAAGACTCGGGGAAGACACTCTTAGGCAACAGAATACGCTCACTAGGGCTTGCATCTCACCGTTAGCGGTATAAGTTTGATAAGATTGAGACTCGACAGACAAACCAAGTCAAGTCATGCGATGATCACAATTAATCCAACATATTATCATCCATTCACGAACCAAGACATTGACGGTGTCCAATCATGCAATGACCATGAATAATATCATGAAATAACGCATTCAAGAACGACGACACAAGACGACATCTCTCACGGTAAATGAAACGCACTAGCATCGTGTACATGACAAGTATGATTAAAAGGCATCCACGAGATCACATTTCCCTGAACTCATACACGATGCTTACATTTCGTGTATGTAGACTAATTTCCTCCTGGTAGGACGACGATATAAATACCCGATCCTAGTCTAAATCTGGCCAGAAT
>JAIUZE010031077.1:0-11870 GCA_022085475.1 Heliosperma pusillum | reverse complement strand
TCTCTTTGTTGTATTTCGTACTTAGTTTGTAATATTTTGACACTCCTCGTATTATCTATCTTGCATGTATAAAAGTTTTTAAAATACCGTATTTCTGCATATTATTTCACATGCTTGTATGTTTTATATTTCCGCATTCGCGAGGGTTGTCACAGTCATACGACAATAACGTCAAACTCTAGTCAGCCAACCGTTATTGATTTACGTTAATCAACTGACTAATCATATATATAGTCAATAAATATCCCAATTATATTCCTTAATAAGATTTATTATGTGGCGCACTATTTGTTAAGGACACCTACTCCAACAATCTCCCAGTTGTCTGACACAAGTGTGCGTCACCAATTCTCTTGTCTCTTTATCACATCTCCCACTCAACGCAAGGTGTCTTTCAGGTCGCACTTGCGATTGACAATATCTAGAGTGGTTTTCTCGATAGGGAGAGTAACTGTCTGACCGCAAAATCTACCATAGATCTCTTTCCGAGCGTGGCCACGCATTTACAGTAACTTCTCCTTGAGTGGCCTAAAGATGTTTGTACCCAACGTGGGTGGACAATTCCTGTTGATCCATCTACTCTGTATGATGCAGATCACCATGATCCAGAAGAAGTCCGTCGGCCTCCTTTTACGGCACGACCTAGAACATCAACCAAAACCAATCGGAAACTGCACCGACTCAGATAGACGGTCGCCAGTCAAAAGAATCGACTTATAGGAATAAGATAAAAGACCCTGCCACGACCAGGCATCAAATAATTGATTTAAGGGTCTCTACAATGTCACTGTCCGACAGAGTGTCATACAGACTGTCTATGTAAACGACCAGTCATCTCCATGACCCCATGGTGCTGAACCAACCATCGATCGACTTACAATCTAGTCATTTCAAGACGTCACCTCATTGAGTGACTAGGGACAAAATACTAAGTTCGTCCTATTCACTTGAATAGGGTCCAACAATCTATTCGGATAAACAAAGTATTAAATTTAGTCAAACTAAATAAAAGAGTTTATAATGAGACTCGAACAATGAATGCATTTATCATACATGAAATAATTAAAACAACATTCAATTATTACATATTACATAATCTAAAGGAATTCTGGTACACGTCTCAATCCCATTGTGACAACATGACCATCATGCTTAGCCTTTGACAAAGGCTTGGTTAAAGGATCAGCAATGTTGTCATCTGTCCCAACCTTACAAATGTCAATTTCCTTTCTGTCCACGTAATCTCTAATTACATGATATTTCCTAAGTACATGTCTAGACTTGTTACTAGACATGGGCTCTTTTGCCTGAAAAATAGCCCCACTGTTATCACAATAAATTGTGATAGGATCTTTGGCAGTAGGGACTACTGTTAGTCCTTCCAAAAATTGCCGAATCCACAAAGCTTCCTTTGCAGCTTCAGACGCTGCAAGGTACTCTGCTTCTGTTGTAGAATCCGCTGTAACGCTTTGCTTGAAACTCTTCCAGCAAACAGCTCCTCCATTCATCATATAAACGTAGCCGGATTGGGATTTCATATCATCCCTATCTGTTTGGAAACTGGCATCTGTGTAACCCTTTACACGTAACTCAGTCTCGCCTCCAAACACTAAGAACGCATCCTTGGTCCTTCTTAAGTACTTAAGGATGTTCTTTACGGCTATCCAGTGACTCTCACCTGGATTTGCTTGGTAACGACTTGTCATGCTCAAAGCATATGCAACGTCGGGACGAGTGCACATCATAGCATACATGATTGATCCAACAGCAGATGCATAAGGGATCAATTTCATGCGCTCAATCTCCTCGGGTTTCGTAGGGCACTCTGACTTGCTCAAAGTGATCCCACTTCCCATAGGAAGAAAGCCTCTCTTAGAGTCTTTCATGTTGAACCGATCAAGAATCTTATCAATATAAGTCTCTTGACTTAATGCTATTATCCTTTTAGATCTATCCCTATAGATCCGGATACCTAAGATGCGCTGGGCCTCTCCTAAGTCTTTCATTTGGAAATGTATTCCTAGCCACTTCTTTACAGAAGTGAGCATTGGAATATCATTCCCCAATGAGTAGTATGTCATCTACATACAAGACTAGAAAAGTTACTTTACTCCCACTAAACTTCATGTATAAACACGGTTCCTCGACGCTTCGAGTGAAACCATTTTGTTTAATTACATGATCGAAACGATGATTCCAACTCCTGGATTGTAACACCCGCAAATGTACCCTATTTTTATAAGTAAAATATTTTACGGATACTTTTCAGCGAAATTTAGTTTTAATTTAGAATTTAATTTTCCGAGTCGAATTTAGAATTTCCGAGTTCGTATTTGGAATTGCCGCGAGATTTCAAGTAAAACCCGTCTTAAGTCGTCTTTGACTTTTGTTGACTTTTTTCCCTTACACATCTCATACTACTCCTAACCTATTTCATTCTCACAACTCAACATTACTTCATCACTAAGAAACCCAAATCAAAACCTAGCTTCCATAATCATCAAAGCTTAGATTCGTCATAACTCGCTCGTTTCTTGCTCAAATTCAAGTAAGTTCGTCTTATTCTTCCCCTCTCATCTTCCTCTATCCGTATTGGTAATAAAATTACCGTCTTTCTCGCTTTTCAATTTATCCGTCTTTCTCAAAGGTGAATTATATTCATCTTTTGTATCTAATTGTAGGTGGGAGTGCAACAGGAGTATTGTGACCTAGACAAGACAAAAGCTCAAGACAGAGACCTAAAAACATAAAGACAACAACCACATTCAAAGACAGAACAACATCCATTCAGACAACACCATGACCCAAAGTTTTTGTGTATAGTTTGTGAAGTTAGTAGTTTTTTTTTTTTTTTTTGAGAAGATGAGTATAGTAGTTTTTTTGGTTTTTAAATGACAAGTCCTATTCAGTCCAAGCCACAACCACTTCAAGCCTGATAAGAAAACACAAGGAACAAACAGAAACAAAGACCTAGACCTTCCAATTGCCCAAGGAAATAAGCCAACAACAAGACACAGCAAACAACCCAACAAACCAACAAAACACAACACAACAAAAAACAACCCTCAGCCAAAAACAGTCCTATCCAGTCTTTCTACACAGGGTCCATGGGGGTCTCACACATTCAAACAAGCCTAACCAACCATCAACCTTAGTCCTTGGGAAGGTCCTCTACAACTTTTCCCAGGACTTCTCTTCCAAGAAATGCACACACAAAAAGTTAGCCTAGGGACAACTCCAAACTGTCCAGATTTCAGTCCTTTTTGCAGTAGTTAACATGTCACTATCAAACTTTTCTGTTTTGATCAAACAAGCTCGAGGGCCTTTTAGCAGGACCTTTGGCATCCATCCCACTTCAGTTAAGCTCAAGAATCAAGCTTGGAAGTCCACTCCTCCACCAGTTTCAACCTAAACAAACCAATTAAGGCAGATTGTCCCATTAGAACTGCTTTCTACTTTATTGCTTTATTTCTGAACAATGTAGCTGTTATTTCTGCTTCTTTTGCAAGTCATTTGTGGCCCTAGGATGTATTGAATGAGTAGGATGTAATCTCCTTGCCTATATAAGGCCATTTCCTAATGAATGAAAGACAGATTTGAAGTAAAACATAAAACTGAAACCTTGTTTCTGTTAACATCTCTTGGCTGTGTGCTTGAGACAACTTCCTTTGCTTTGTGCTTGGAAGTGAGATTGGGTCCTTAGCTGTGTGCTGGGATCAAGGTTCAACCCTCAATCATTGGCTTTGTGCTTTGGTTAAGGTCCTATCCTTGTTCTTTAACAATCAATTCAAACAGAAACAGAGTATTTGCAAGTGTCTGAATCTCAATCAAATTGTCATTGTTTAGTTGTCTTTCTGAATAGTTTCAGTGCAAATTGTTTATCAGAGCTTTGGTTTGTGAGTTCATCTACCTAACTACATTAAAAACACAAAATACAACCATGAGTGAAGAGAGAATCACAGGTCTTGAAAACACAGTTCAAGGTCTTGTCAGAACTGTAATGGAGGTCTCTAGATCTGTCAATGAACTCCTTGAGGGCCAACAGAACAATGATACAAGGGGGGGCAGAGGTCGAGGAAGAGGAGCACCTTTCCCACAAGGTGGAGTAAGGAGGAGACAACCTGTAGATCAGTTTGAAATGTCAGATTCAGATGGCTCAGATCACAGTCTTCTCAGACACCAAGACAAAGATATCAAGGTAGAGATTCCTGACTTTCTAGGTAGCTTGAACCCTGATGATTTATTAGATTGGCTAAGGTCTGTAGAAAGAGTCTTTGAGTTTAAAGGATACACTGATAGAAAGGCTTTTAAGGTTGCTATCATGAAACTAAAAGGCTATGCCTCACTGTGGTATGAAAACATGGAAACCTTGAGGGTTAGGGAAGGGAAAGAACCTGTAAAGTCATGGCTCAAACTGAAAAAGAAAATGAGAGCTAAGTTTGTCTCTAGGGACTACACTCAGGACATGTTCATTAAACTTACTCACCTAAAGCAAGACCAAAGACCTGTAGAGTCCTACCTAAGAGACTTTGAACAACTTACTTTGCAATGTGAGGTTGTTGAGAAATCTGAACAAAAGATAGCAAGGTTCTTAGAGGGGTTGGATGAAAGGATAGCTAGTAAAGTCAGGCTACAAAATATATACTCCTTTGAGGAAGCTGTCAACTTGTCTTTGTGGGTAGAAAAGTTGGGAAAAGGAAAGGCCAGTGCTTCTAAGACACCTGCTAGAACCCCCACCTTCAAACCTTTTGTAGGAGTCAAGATAGGAGAACCTGTGGTTCCTGTTAAGACCCCTTTCAACCTTGATAAAGGAAAGGCCAGTGCTTCTAAGACACCTGCTAGAACCCCCACCTTCAAACCTGTTGAGGCAGGCCAAAGGAAGACTACCCCTCTCAAAAAGTGCTTTCAATGTCAAGGGTATGGACATTTTGCTAGAGAATGTCCATCTAAAAAGGCTCTGAGCACCCTAGAAGTAATCCATTGGGGAGATGATGAAGTGTTGGTCTGTGATGATGAGTTGGAAGAGCCTGAGGTAGAGGCTAGTGAGGAGTTGATAGAGCCTGATGCAGGGTTAAGTTTGGTAACATGGAGGGTAATGCATACTCAACCCCAACCTTTGGAAGAGGATCAAAGACACCAGATCTTTAGGACCAGATGTACCATCAAGGGTAGAGTATGTAACCTCATTATTGATGGTGGAAGATGCACTAATGTGGCCTCCAAAACATTGATAGACAAGCTAGCTCTACCCACCAAGGACCACCCCCTACCTTAAAAACTCAGACGGCTAAACAAAGGGGCTGAGATCAAGGTGGATAAACAATGTGTTGTGCCTTTCTCAATTGGTAAAGGGTATGTGGATGAGAGTCTTTGTGATGTTCTACCTATGGATGCATGTCACCTTTTTCTTGGAAGGCCATGGGAGTTTGATAGGGATGCCATACACCATGGGAGGGACAACACCTACACTTTTAAGTATGGGAAGAAGAAAATCACCCTGGCACCTCTACCACCTGCTTTAAAGATCAACCCAAACCCCATGAGTGAGGCTTCCAAGGAAGTCATGCTGATAAGTGAATCAGAACTAGCACAAGAGTTAAGTGAGCTACAACCTGTATACATATTACTTGCCAAGGAGACTGGGATGAGCATTATTGATATCCCTGAAGAGGTCAAGTCTATCCTAGAAAGTTATGGTGATGTCTTTCCTACTGAGCTCCCTAGTGGGCTGCCACAACTTAGAGGAATAGAACACCACATTGACCTAGTGCCTGGAGCTATCCTACCCAACAAGCCATCTTACAGGAGTGATCCTAAGGCTACACAAGAGCTCCAACTTCAAGTAGGTGAACTGCTCAACAAGGGCTATGTCAGAGAATCCCTCAGTCCTTGTGCTGTACCAGCCTTGCTTGTGCCAAAGAAGGATGGGACTTGGCGTATGTGCATTGACAGTAGGACCATCAACAACATTACCATCAAGTATAGGTTCCCCATACCTAGACTTAATGATATTCTGGATGAGTTAAGTGGGGCTCAAGTATTCACTAAGATTGATCTGAGGCAGGGCTATCACCAAGTAAGGATAAGAGCAGGGGATGAATGGAAGACAGCTTTCAAGACTAAACATGGGCTCTATGAATGGTTGGTAATGCCTTTTGGGTTGTCTAATGCCCCTAGTACCTTCATGAGGTTGATGACAGAAGTCCTAAGGCCCTACTTAGGCAAGTGTGTGGTGGTTTACTTTGATGACATTCTTATTTACAGTTCAACTAGGGGAGAACATTTGCAGCATCTGAAGTTGTTGTTTGAGGTCTTAAGAGAGAACAAGTTGTATGGCAAACTAGAGAAGTGCACCTTCATGCAGCCTGAGGTTTACTTCCTTGGGTTCATCATCTCTAAGAAAGGAGTAGCAGTTGATCCTGAGAAGGTGCAAGCAATCAAGGAATGGCCCCTTCCTCAAACTGTTACTGATGTTAGAAGTTTTCATGGGTTAGCACCCTTCTATAGGAGGTTCATACAAGGGTTTAGTTCAATCATGGCCCCTATTACTGAGTGCATGAAGAAGGGAGAGTTCAAGTGGAATGAGAAGGCTGAAAAGTCTTTCAATCTGATCAAAGAGCTACTATGTAAATCTCCAATATTGGTTCTACCAGATTTTAACAAACTCTTTGAGGTAGAGTGTGATGCCAGTGGCCTTGGCATAGGAGCTGTGCTTACTCAAGAGAAGAAACCAGTTGCATACTTCAGTGAGAAACTAAATGGAGCCAAGCTTAATTACTCCACATATGACAAAGAATTCTATGCCATTGTGAGAGCATTGAACCACTGGGGACACTACTTGAAGCCTAAGCCTTTTGTGCTTCATTCTGATCATGAGGCTCTCAAATACATCAATGGACAGCATAAACTCAACCCCAGGCATGCCAAGTGGGTAGAATTCTTGCAATCCTTCTCATTTTCCAGCAAGTACATAGAGGGTAAGAACAATGTTGTAGCTGATGCATTGTCTAGAAGATCTGTGATGTTAACCTTCATGGAGCAAAGGGTGTTGGGATTTGAATTTATGAAAGAGCTCTATCAAGAAGACCCAAACTTCAAGCATGAATGGGAGGTGTATCAGGAAGGGCAAGTCAAGAAAGGGAGCAGATACACAGCTCAGGAAGGGTACTTGTTCTATGGAAACAAACTATGTGTGCCTAAAGGACCTTATAGGGGGCTACTGGTCAAAGAGGTTCACTCCAATGGCCTTGCTGGTCACTTTGGGGTGCAGAAGACCTATGACATATTGCAAGATCAGTTCTATTGGCCTAAGATGCTCAGTGATGTGCAAGATGCCCTCAAGAGGTGCAGATCTTGTCAACTAGCCATAGCACACTTTCAAGCAGGCCCCTACACCCCACTTCCAGTACCAAACAAGCCATGGGAAGACCTCAGTATGGACTTCATTGTAGCCTTACCAAGAACTCAAAGGGCAAGGATTCAATCATGGTGGTTGTAGATAGGTTCAGCAAGATGGCACATTTCATTGCTTGTAAGAAGACTGGGGATGCTTTGGGGGTAGCTGAACTATACTTCAGGGAGGTTGTCAAGTTACATGGAGTCCCTAGAAGCATTGTTTCAGATAGAGACACAAAGTTCATGAGTCACTTCTGGAGAACCTTGTGGAAGCTATTGAAGACCAGGCTCTTGTTTAGTACTTCTCACCATCCCCAAACTGATGGGCAGACAGAAGTCACTAACAGGACACTAGGAAAGATCTTAAGGAGCATTGTTTCTAAGTCATTAAAAGATTGGGACTTCAGGCTAGCACAAGCTGAGTTTGCCTTCAACAGAGCTCCCTCCAGCAGCACAGGTAAAAGTCCTTTTGAAACAGTTTATGGAACTAATCCTCTCATGCCTACAGACCTAGCACCAATCAAAGGAAGCAAAGCAAGCTATGATGCAAAGAAAAGAGTTGAGCAAATGATACAGATTCATGAGCAAGTCAAGAAGCAGATTGAAAGGTCCAATGAGTTGTACAAGGCTAGGTCCAAGGGGCCTAAGAAAGCAAGGGAATTCAAGGCAGGGGATCTTGTATGGTTGCATTTAAGAAAAGAGAGATTTCCAGACAAGAGGAGAAACAAGCTCATGCCAAGAGCTGATGGACCATTTGAGATATTGGAGAAGATAGGCACAAATGCTTACAAGGTGGATCTACCAGGAAGCTATGGTGTACATGGTACTTTCAATGTTGGAGACCTGAGCCCCTACCATGGTGAATCAGATGATGAAGGTGAGGAAGATTTGAGGGCAAATCCTTTTCAAGAAAGGGAGGTTGCAACAGGAGTATGTGACCTAGACAAGACACAAGCTCAAGACAAGACTCAACATCAAGACAACAACACCATTCAAGACAACAACATCCATTCAGACAACACCATGACCAGTTATGACAATGTCCTATTCAGTCCAAGCAACAACCACCTCAGGCCTGCTAAGACAACACCACACCAACCAGAACAAAGCCTAGCCATCCACTTCCCAAGACTAAGCCACAACAAGACACAGCCAACAGCCCAACAAACCCAACACAACAAAAACAGCCCTCAGCCAAAAACAGCCTATCACAGTCTTTCTAAACAGGGTCCATGGGGGTCCCACACATTCAAACAAGCCTAACCAACCATCAACCTTAGTCCTTGGGAAGGTCCTCTACAACTTTGCCCAGGACTTCTCTTCCAGGAAATGCACACACAAAAAGTTAGTCTAGGGACAACTTCAAACTATCCAAATTTCAGTCCTTTTTGCAGTAGTTAACATGTCACTATCAAACTTTCCTGTTTTGATCAAACAAGCTCGAGGGCCTTTTAGCAGGACCTTTGGCATCCATCCACTTCAGTTGAGCTCAAGAATCAAGCTTAGAAGTCCACTCCTCCACCAGTTTCAACCTAAACAAACCAATTAAGGCAGATTGTCCCATTAGAACTGCTTTTCTACTTTATTGCTTTATGCTGAACAATGTAGCTGTTATTTCTGTTTCTTTTGCAAGCCAATTGTGGCCCTAGGATGTATTGAACGAGTAGGATGTAATCTCCTTGCCTATATAAGGCCATTTCCTAATGAATGAAAGACAGATTTGAAGTAAAACATAAACTGAAACCTTGTTTCTGTTACATCTCTTGGCTGTGTGCTTGAGACAACTTCCTTTGCTTTGTGCTTGGAAGTGAGCTTGGGTCCTTAGCTGTGTGCTGGGATCAAAGTTCAACCCTCAATCATTGGCTTTGTGCTTTGGTTAAGGTTCTATCTTTGTTCTTTAACAATCAGTTCAAACAGAAACATAGTATTTGCAAAGTGTCTGTCCTTAGTTCAAATTGTCATTGTTTAGCTTGTCTTTCTAAATAATTTCAGTGCATGGAGACTTTCTAGAAATCGATTAAAGACGCGAAAAGGTAACGGTGAAGGGTTACTCGATATCATTTACGTGTTTTACATGCTTCTATGTTAGAATTCGTATTTAGAATACGATTAGAAAGATTAGGATTCATGTTATTGATGATGATTGTTGTTAGTTGATGATTGTTGATGATGATACTTGTTGTTTGTTGAGAATTGATATGAGAATTGATATGAGAAGTGATGATTTATGATAATAGTTGATGATGGTTGAGTTTAGAACAAATTGGAGTTGTCTTGACCCAAGTCACGGTCGTGAAACTCAAGTCACGAGCGTGAAATAGTGGCTGATCAATTAACCTTGCGTAACAGAGGGTTTCACGGGCGTGAAATACAAGTCACGGTCGTGACTTGTGCAGTTTCACTACACTGACCCCTTTTTGTAAAATGATCATATCTCCTTCGTTACTTGCTTGTTTTGGGCTTGTGACCTATCGTTGGAACCGTAAGAGGACAAGCTATCACCTCAACTTGGAATTTCTGTATTTTCATATCTAGAACTCTAGTTATGAGAGTTTGAAGTGGACCCTTGTTTTAGTTAGTTTCCAAACTTGTTGTTTTGAGATAAGATCTATGTTTCCTATTTATTATGCTTCTTAAACTTGGTCTAATGCTTATGTATCATGTATTGATTCATGTTTATCATAGTTACTTTTATATAATGCCCTATTATCATGCTTGGTGACGGTTTTTCATATATCCCACTTTGAGTCGTTTTTACAAATGTTACGGTTTGAGCACTATTTTGTTATGTGCTTTGTACTCTCATTCCCTTGGCTACCTCCACGTTCGTAAGGCTGGAATGTCGGTAACGGGGATGTATCCTACTGCTTAATTGCATGTGTTAGTGGGCATACGACGACGTTGTTGGCAGGCGAACGCATTGCGTTGATCGACCCGGCCGTCAAATGTTGTGTACTTGCGAGGTGGTGTTATTTGCATGTAGCGTAACGCTTGTTATGAGGCTTGTGCTCTTTTCCGCCTCTTTCGTGAATTGATCTACCGAATTTGGGGTACTCGGCGTTTATTTTTGTAAGACCGAGTCTTTGATGCGAAACGTTTATCGCATGTCGAATCGGAACACGTTTATTCCGAGATCCTGGCCAGGTTTAGACTAGTACCGTATTATTATCGTCGTCCTACCGGAGGAAATTAGTCTCCACATATACGAAATGAATTGAATCGGGTATGCGTTTCAGGGAAATGCTTATCTCGTGGAGCCTTTTAATAAACTTGCCATGTACACGGTGCTAGTGCGTTTCATTAAAGTGAGAGATGTCGTCTTGTGTGTCGTGTGTTTGATGCGTGATTACATTGATATTATTCATGATCATTGCATGACTTGGAAGGTTTGTTTGTCGAGTCCATGATTGTTTATTCCATGATCATTGCATGACTGGGCATGGTTTGTTTGTCGATCCAATCTTTCAAACTTATACCGCTAACGGTGAGATGTAAGCCCTAGTGAGCGTATTCGGTTGCTAAGAGTGTCTTCCCCGAGTCTATCTATAGCATGTGACTTACGGATTGTTATTCATATGCTCTTATTCATTATATATTGAATTGCCTATCTCTTCTTATCGATTCACATGGTATATCTTATATGCTGCTTTACTTTGTATTCATGTTCTATGTACGTTTAATGTGATATGTGGGAAGAACCCGTGAGTTACTCCCCACTGAGGTGCGTTCAGTTTTTCATGGATGAACAGGTTGCTTGATTTGATGTCTTTTTGCTTGTGGTATTTTGGGTTCGGGTGTGAGCTAGCGGGCGTTGTCCCTGGATGAAACACCGTTAGACGATCTTAGCTAGTTGCTAAATAACTTGTCTTTTGTTAACATTTTGAGAGACTACGTGCAGTGATATTATAGGGGTGTGTTAGGAATTGGACCCTAGACTCCTATCTAGCACTGGATATGGATGTTACTCAACTCCCACAGCTCAACACAGGGAATCAAACAACAAACTAGACTAGCTAAGACTCCTTACCACAGCCAAGCACAAGTAAGCAGACTTGAACTAAACAACAAGCAAACACCCCACAGTCTATGCACAGGGATATCTAACTTGCCACAGACTTAGATCAACAACCACAGCCTAGCACAGGATGTTATCAGGCCTAACTTTCAACTAAGACAAAGCAAAAGTTGGAAAGATTTTGGAAATGAGAACAATGCTCAAGTTTTTTCATTCAATAACAACTGCCTTGTACAAAAGAGCATCGGTCCTTATATAGGCCTCAATGCTTGATCTGATTACAACCCTAGAGTATCATCTAAGGGCCAAGATTAACTATTAAAAGATGACAAAATACTGGCTAGAAATACAGACTGCTAATGCCAAAAGAAAAACAATAAAACAGACAAAATGCAGACATTTGACAATGACATGCTCCAGGTTGTGCTTGTTGCTTGGTGTTGGCTTGGAACTTGTGGAC
>JAIUZE010031075.1:0-20684 GCA_022085475.1 Heliosperma pusillum | reverse complement strand
TGATTTCATGCTATTATTCATGGTCATTGCATGATTGGACACCGTCAATGTCTTGGTTCGTGAATGGATGATAATATGTTGGATTTACTGTGATCATCGCATGACTTGACTTGGTTGTCTGTCGAGTCTCAATCTTATCAAACTTATACCGCTAACGGTGAGATGCAAGCCCTAGTGAGCGTATTCGGTTGCCTAAGAGTGTCTTCCCCGAGTATTTGAATAACATGATGGTTTCGAATTTGATTTCCACATGATCTTATCATTATATATTGGATTGCCTATCTATTTTTATCGTAACTCACATGTATATCTATATATGCATGATTTTACTTTTGTATTTCCTTAAATGTACGTTTAAGGTGATATGGCTGGGAGAACCCGGAGTTACTCCCCACTGATTGTGGCGTTCATGTTTTTCATGAATGAACAGGTTGCTTGCATGGATGACTTTGTGGATATGATATTTTGGGGTTCGGGTGTGAGCTAGCGGGCGTTGTCCCTGGAAGTTTCACCTCTAGACGATTTTAGCTAGTTTTGCTAAACACCTGTTCTTTGTTAACATTTGAAGAGACTCCGTCTCTTTGTTGTATTTCTGTACTTAGTTGTAATATTTTGACACTCCTCGTTTTATTTAACTTGCATGTATAAAAGTTTTTAAAACTACCTATTTCCGCAATATAATTCACATGCTTGTTTGTTTTATTTTTTCGCATTCGCGAGGGTTGTCACAATATGTGAAACTTCAAACATTATATGTGAAACTTCAGGCATTATATGTGTAACTTCACTGAACCAACCCATTAACCACAAAAAAAAAGATGGTGATTTTTGAGATCTAAATAAAAGAAAAAAACATAAAAATAAAAACGAGATCTAAAAAATAAAAACATATATTCAGAAAAAAACTTCAGTGAAAAAAATGTGTAACTTCAGTAAAAAAAAATGTGTAACTTCAGTCATTATATGTGTAACTTCAGTGAAAAAAATGTGTAATTTCAGTAAAAAAAATGTGTAACTTCAGTCATTATATGTGTAACTTCAGTCATTTTATGTGAAATTTCAGTGAAACAACACTACTAACCACAAAAAAGTAACAAACATAAAAAAATTGAAATATAAAAACGAGATCTAAAAAATAAAAACATAGATTCAAAAAAAAAAACGGGTAGTGGAGGGACAGAGGAGAGAAAAGAAGAAAAAAAGAAAAAAACGAGATCTAAAAAGAAGGGTGCAAATCTGAAAAAAGAAAAAAAGAAAAGAGAAAAGAAGAAGAAGAGAGGAGGCGGCGGCAGGAGAGGGCGGCGAGAAAGAGGCAAGGCGAGGAGCAGGTGCGGTGGAGGCGAGGCGGAAAAAAGTAAATCAGAAAAAAAAAAAAAACTTTTTTAAAAAAATGCCGTGCTCATCTTTATGGCACTCCTTTGGAGATCGGCCTCCATCGAGAGGATCAAAATATTTTTGATCGTGGCGGACTGTTTATGGTAAGCCTCATAGGCTCGCCTTGCGGCGGCGGTTGACCTTTCATTAGGTGTTTCGGGAGAGGATTCGGTAAGGTAACGAAGCTTGTCGTCACCTACCACGGCCAAGCAGAGTTGTGCATCCCAATCGGCAAAATTAGCGCCATTATTTTCTAACTTGCATCGATCCATGAAGGATCGAAGCCATGAGACATTCGTGAGAGTTGGAGCATTGGTGGTGGTGGATGAACTAGCCATTGCGATTGTACAAAGTTAACTACAAATTTTAGATATAAAGGATATGTCAACATTTATCGTTTTAAATACTTGTAAACATTTTAAACAAGTTTTAATATTTAAATATTGACCTCTACCCAACTATTATAAATGATTGCGAGATCCAAATTCATATAAACTTGGGCACGGTGAGTCGATTCATCTCTTATTAACATAATTCGGCGGATTAACTCTTTAATCGATTCTACATTAGAACTCTGGGTTGATAATATTACTTTAATATTTATCTTAAGCCCGGAACACATGCGGCTACGGTCGCGAATACTTCCGTTGAGCTCAATCCAAATTTCGAAATAATAACATTTATTACCCCACTTACCCAACGTTACAAGTTTAGCACCTCGGTGAGCCGAGCGTACTTCCTTGCGAAATTGGGATTCATGGGTTCTACTATTTGGTAAGGCTTGATCTCAGTTATTAATTATGAGATGTCATGTCAATTTATTATCTATCTCGTTTAAGTGAACTAAATCAATGAATTAACGATAATTTTAATTGACACGGTCGAAAACTCGATAAAATATGCATGTCATGTTATGACGATTTGGCAACGCATGCAAATATATTAAATAAAATGCAAGCAGAAACATAACATTCCTAGTATGACCTTTCCTAGAATAGAAAATCATAAAATATATTACATATTCGGAAACCAACTCCTTTGGTCCCTTGAACTTCATAAGCACGCCTCCCAAAGTCACCGTCTCTCTCGGAACGCCTTTCCGAATGGCACCGTCTTTAGGAAACTCCGGTATTACAAATGATTACAAAATATATAATAAAATTACAAAAATTTCCTATTATACATTTGTAAAATTAAATAATACAATAAAAGTGATACGAGAACACATTAAATTACAAATGAATCAATATTTCCTTACATTTCGGGCAATATCGATTAAAACTAAGGCCATACAAGGAAAAATTACATAATTCAAAATTACATAAATAAATTATGACATTCATAAAAGAAAATGCAGCATTATAATATGTATAAAACATGCTCATATATAAATGCCAAATCGCCCTATTTAACGGTTTATATCACATATAACCCGGTATTACGGAAATGGGTGATAATAACTTCTTAAAATCACCAAACAATACTTAAATCATATTTAAGTCCAAGTTAGTTATCCCAACTGACTTAGGACTCAAAAATTATTCATCACTCAGTTTTTGACAATAATTCAACTTGTTGTTATATGATTGCTCAAAATTAGACTTTAAAATCGTAATATAATCAAATAAATCCAAATTTAATTACAATAATTTTAAAATTTGAATTTTAAATTTTTTTACATTCCGGAACATTTCCATGACACTCATAATGTCAAAAATAAAGGTTAAAAGTTTCGAATCGATTTTGAGAAAAATCGGTTGCGCTTTATCGGTTTTATCAAATAAAATACATAAAGCATTTGAAAATTAATCTAATTAAGTTTTAAAATTTAGATCTCAAATATGGGACATTTAAGCAACCTGAAATATTTTTCTCATGACATGAAATTTATTTTAGCTATATTTGCTAAATAAGTCACTATTTATGCCATTTTTACATTAAAAATTCATAAAGACAAATCACATCCATCTGAAATTTTCCAGTCTATCAGGAAAACATGTATGTGACAACATACTAAAATTTCATGGTCATACTTAAAGCGAAAGTATTTTTAACCATTTGACCTTTATTTATTTCATTTTATCATTTAAAAATCATAAATCATGAGAAACATGTCCACTTCACACGAAATTTTACATACAGTAATTAAAATGCGTTTATGATATTGTGTAAAAATTGCAAGGTCATAAAATAAGTCTAACTATTTTTAGCATTTTAAACATCATTTTACTCATTAAAATGTAATAAAAACACTAAAAATTATATTTGAGCAATATAAATTTCTATAAATCATCAAAATGACCTAAAATAATATTAGGACCAGAATAAATTGACATGCAAATGACTTTCTTATATTATAAAATATAAATTACTAGTTTTCTTTAAGTTACATTAGCTCGAAAAAACTATAAATCGATTATGCATGCAACAACCAAAGCTCTGATACAGCTTGTAAGTTTCTTGAACTCGATATTAGACATTTCTAATATCATTTTTTAATAAATAGTTTACTCTTAAACTATATAGATCTTATGCATGCATAACAAAATACAAATAAGGAAGAAGAAATTGTTCCTTACATTGAGTATAAACACTTTTGGGTACAAGATAGGAGTCCTTCATACTCTTGTTCTTAAGCTAATAGGTGAGGGATGAACTCTAAGTTTCTAATGTAGAAACACTCATCTTGATTGCACCCAAGACAAACCCTTAATACAAATAATATTGTTCACTAGATAATATTATTAGAGACCTTAAATTAAAAATCTAATGCTAATAATATTACTACAATAGTAATATATATGAAGATCTAAAATTTTAGAACAAAGAATTTCATAAACCTTTTTATGAGAAACCTTGTAGTGAGAATTAGAGAGATAAGGATATCTTTTTATGTCTTTACAAAAGTAACCTATTTAAGAAGAAAACTAGTCCTCTTAAGGCACTAGTGGACCGGCCAAGCATGCATGGGGAGGGTGAGCATGCCTCACGTTTGTCTTCTCAATGTACTAGTCTTAGGGCTAGCATTAGGTGTTTAATCATTTTCTCTAATCTATATTAGATTAATAATTAGAAACCAAATGCCTCTTTAAAAGCCTTAAAACCGGTGCACCATATATAAAATGGGTGTCCATTTTATATTTGTAATTTGTCATTTGTCACAAATGTGACATGTGACATGTAACATGTAATTTAACTTATAAATATGCATTTAACTAATTTAAATGCAATTTCATAACAAATAAATTAGACTTAACATTTTAAGTCATATTTATAATTACATGTAAATAAAATAGGTCATCTCATATTTGGTTAATATAATCTACAACAATTTGTAATTATAATCAACCAATTTTGCTTATCTCAAATGTTTCATAAACATAATGCATTCTTAGTAATATAACAATTAGATTACAAAAATGAATCTTATTTAATCACATTATAATAAGATACAATTCTCACTTATAAATAAAATTTGTTCAATTTAAGGATTTAATTAATCTGTATCGATATACAATTAATTAACTTTTCAATTAAGGGAATGGTCCTTTAAGTGTGACCTTAATGGATGAACTGATCATCACCGTCATACGACAGTAACGCCATACTCTAGCAAGCCAATCGTTACCGATTAATGTTGATCAGTTGACTATAATATCTATCATCCCTTTGTACTCTTATTATTGAGATTTAATTAAGCGATCGCACTATTATTGAGGACACTTACTCCAACACTAAAGGTTTATGCCCTCATTGTATTGTTTGTCCCGTCTCTACCCTCTTGGTTTATATTGTTGCTAATGGTGAGATGCAAGTCATCTAGTACCTACATGGTCGCGATGTCTCTTTTTATTCACACATGCATACGATGTTGCCTATTGTTCTCTCACATGATTCATATATGTTGGTTTATCTATTCTATCATCGTCTTAATGCTATTTAATGATCGTATGATGTATTAACTTATAATTATTCATATGCTATGGAATGTAAATGAATTACTCATGTTTTAATATGCCTCTATCGTTCTTGTTTATGTGTGTTTTGATGTAATATGGCTTGGAGAACCCCGAATTACTCCACACTGACTGTGGCATTCATTTTTAATGAATGAACAATTTTTGGGTTGGTGTTATCATGAGGTTTCGACGAGTGAGCTGGCGAGCGTTGTACTTAGAACGATTAACCTTCACGTTGTATTTTATATTAGTTTTTATTATTTTATTGGTGTATTAACCAAGGGATTGGGATCCCTTGCGTTTATTTAAATTACATTTTTGGTTTTATGATTTAGTGACATTCATTGTTTTACTTATAAAGTTTTTAAAATCTCGTATTTTCCGCTGCAATTTATATGTTTACTTTATTTGTATTATTGCGGTATGTAATAGTTTGTATCAGAGCTATAACGCTCCCAACGCACATTCGTGCACCCCAAATTTAAATAACGTGACTAATGAATATTAAATGAGAGACGGGTACACTTATGGACCTAAGGTGGTAGTCTTTAGTGTGTTCGATGTTTGTTAGGTTCTAACTTGTTTGTTGATTGTGTTGAGTTACGTTATGTGTGCTTGGATCTACTGTCTCAAGATTGACCGTGTGATGGCTAAAAGAAGTACCCCTTGCCATAGATAGAAGATTGGCTAGTCTAATTGAAGTGTGTTTCTATTTCATCGAAGATCTTTCTTGCACATAATGTACCTTGCTCTCTTCTTTCTATCTATTTGCTTCTTCTTCTTCTTCTTACAATTTCTTCACTCTTTGGGATATTCTCTTGTTACCTTTTGTAACACCCTCAAATACCAAACAGCCTTACAAGACCACTCTAGCACATGGGACTGCTACCATCTCAGTTGCCCGAGGTAGTACATATCAAATCAAGCGATAAAGAAATAATAATTTATTAACTTAGTTGTTTAAACTCAAATACATCGTCTTAAACTAGACGACATACTGTCTAGACCAAAATCCAAATGCTAACAAATGTTAAAGCAATACAAACCAACTAATGGATATGACTCCAAAATGCTAAGCGGAAGCTATGACTAGACGTAGTGATCCCATCCTCATCTCAACGAAGGTTACGGATTACCTTTGATCAATTGCGCACCATTCCCCAATGGATCACCACAGTTTTGTAAAACAGTAACGAGGTCAGTAATAGTATATACCGACCAATATACAAGACGAGCACAAGGAAAGAGAAACCGAAGGGCCACCGCAGCGGTCACCTCAGTAGACTCAGGTTACCATCCCTGCTCTACACAAAATAAACCAATTGAACCTGGACCGCATCTATAGGCGTCGAAATTCCATCTCACTGCAGCAAGACAAACCCGGAACATTAATGTGCACATCCTGCACGTAGCGGGATAACTACAAGGGCAAACTCGGGGTGTGATCCGTCTCCCAACGAATCACTAACCAGTAACCATAGTTACCATCGTAACAACCCAAACTCCATCATCATTACATTAGTAACCATCATCAATAGCAATAATCACAACATCATAATAACAATCTCATCACAATGATTAACGTACACAAATAATGAGTAGGGAAACCCTACCTTATTGACAATTCCGCAATAAACAACGAGTACTCAAAATCATTCCTCTACGAAGTCCCCTCCTAATCAACCAATAATCACATAATGAATACCAACAATTTCCCCTTTTTCCCCCAATTCAATTAGGGTTAACACAATCTATATAATTCACAAAGTATAGATACTTACCAATGCAATCAACAAAGTAGGGGTAGATCGGATCCGGCACGAGATGATTAAGGATGTTCTTGAGGAATTAGAGAGAGTTTTGAGAGGAAAATAGGGTTTTACTGTGAATGTAATTGTGATTATGAATCTTAACTCATGTTATTAATTCTTAAACAACCATCCGACTAATCCACGAAACCCGTCATACTCGATCGAGTACCACGTGTACTTGGTCGAGTGCTTAACTCACTCGACCGAGTACACAAGAACATAATCCTATTTCAAATGACATACCAATCTACTCGACCGAGTATCCTAACCACTCGGTCGAGTAAGCTTTAATCGGCCGAGTGCTATGTACACAGAAATACAGAGTAGTACAGACTTCTCTCCTTAAGAACGAACTTCTTTCCCGAAGTTCACAACTCATGCCCATACCACACAAATACCTCAACCAACAACCAACAAAAGACACAACAAGAACACATGGCACATATCCTCGACCAAAAACTAACATCAGACAGAACAGCAACACATGACATATATCATGTATAATCACAAAACTAACAAAAATGACACATATCACAACATGTATCATACTACACATCCCAACACACTAACATTAACATAGACTGACAACAAGGAACTATCTCCTTCCCCTTTTAAAGAACAAGGTTATGCCCTCGTAACCGAACATACCTCCTCAAACAGATGCGGGTATCTCTCCCTCATCGCAGCTTCAGGCTCTCAAGTTGCTTTTTCAACGTTATGGTTAGACCATAACAACTTCAATAGCGTTGTCTCCCCATTCCTGGTCTTGCGCCCCTTTCACTCCAAGATCTCTTTTGGCACCTCAACATAGGTGAGGGCCTCATCTAGCTCTATGGTCTCAGCCTCAAGAACATGAGACGGGCCACTCACATACTTCCTCAGCTGTGACACATGAAACACATTATGGACCCGATCAAGAGCAGGTGGTAAGGCCAAACGATAAGCCACCTCTCCAACCCGATCCAAAATCTCATAGGGACCTATGAACTTTTGGCTCAACTTGCCCCTCTTACCGAATATCATCACCCCACGCATAAGTGATACCTTAAAAAGACTTTTTCACCCACCTGGTACTCAATATCCCAACGATGAAGATCTGCATAACGTTTTTGACGATCCTGTGCTGCTTTAATCTTCTGGCGAATCAGCGTCACTTGCTCGATCATGTCCTGAACCATCTAGGGTCATGCATATCCTCAGAACAATCATCCCAGCAAACCGGACTCATGCATATCCTCCCATACAAGGCCTCAAAAGGTGTCATCCCAATACTAGAGTGATAACTGTTATTTTAGGAGAACTCTATTAAATCCAGCTTATCCTCCCAACTCCCACAAAAGGATAGCACATAAGCACTCAACATATCCTTTAAGATCTGGATAGTCCTCTCAGTCTGGCCATCCGTCGCAGGATGAAAGGTTGTACTCATCTCCAATCTCGTTCCCATAAGCTCTTGTAGTTCCTTCTAGAATATAGAAATGAATCTTGCATCACGGTCCAATGCTATATCACTAGGTACCCCATGCAGATTCACCACATGCTTCTTATAGGACAAAGCTAGCTCAATCTTGCTTCAAGTATCCTTCATAGGCAAGAAATGGGCGGACTTGGTCAACCAATCCACTATCACCTAAATCATGTTATTCCCCCTTTGCGATCTCGGAAGTCCCACCACAAAATCCATGGATATAGACTCCCTTTTCCACTGCGGCACCTCTAAGGACTGAATCGTACCCTGCGGTCTTCTTTGCTCCCCTTTGACTCGCTGGCATGTCAAACACCTCTCAACAAAGTCACCTACCTCTTTCTTCATTCCCGGCCACCATAAGGTCTTCTTTAGATCCTTGTATAACTTATCCCCACCCGGATGAACCGAATAAGGAGTACAATGAGCCTCAGTCAAAATCACCCTCTTCAATTCCGAATCGTTCGGCACACACCATCGACCCTCAAATCTAACACTCCCATAGCCATGAATCGAAAATTTAGGAGTGGTACCCTCCTGTACTCCCTTCTTCCACAACTGAATCTTTGGATCCTCTAGCTGCTTGCTCTTAAGATCATCATATAAGCCCGGCTTGATCATCAAGTTACTAATAGATTCTCCCTTCCGAATCACATGGATCCGCTTCGCTACCTCGTCCCTCAATCGCATCAAGGACATCGCAGTGCACAAGGAATATACACTTTTCGGACTCAAAACATCAACAACTACATTCACTTTCCCTTCATGGTAGATTATCTCTATCTCATAGTTTCAAGTCAGCTTCATCCACTGCCGCTGCCTAATGTTCAACTCCTTTTGGGTATAGATATATTTCAGACTCTTATGCTATGAGAACACCTTGAAGCTGGCACCATACAAATAGGGCCTCCAAATCTTCAGCGCTAACACCACCGCACCCAACTCTAGATCGTGAGTATGGTAAATCTCCTCCTAAGGGTTCAGCTGCCTCGATGCATAAGCGATCACTTTCCCATTCTGCATCAGCACACATCCCAAGCCACACTTCGATGCATCCGTATACACCTCAAAATTCTCACTCCCCTCAGGTAATGCCGAAATAGGAGCCGTAGTCAAACGCTCCTTTAACGCTTGGAACGCCGTCTCACTGCTCTCGTTCCAGAAAAACTTATTCTCCTTTCTCATCAACTTCGTCATAGGTCTAGCTATCGTCGATAAGTATTTCACAAACCTCCTGTAGTACCCAGCCAAACCCATAAATCTTCTCACCTCCGTCACGTTCTTTGGTGCCTCCCAGTTAGAGAGCGCCTCGATCTTAATCGGATCCACAATTACTTCTTCCTTAGATATCACATGCCCTAAGAATGTCACCTTTTCTAACTAGAACTCGCACTTAGACAATTTGGCATACAACTGGTGGTATTGCAAGGTCAGTAACACGATCCTGAGATGCTCCGCATGCTCCTCCTTAGTCTAAGAATAGAAAAAGATGTCGTCAATGAATACTACCACGACCATGTACAAATATGGACTGAAGATCTGGTTCGTAAGGTCAATGAATACCACTAGAGCATTAGTCAACCCGAACGACATCACCACAAACTCATAATGCCTATACCTCGAACGAAACACTGTCTTCGGAATGTCATCGTCCCTTATCCTCAGCTAATGATACCCCGACCTCAGATCTATCTTCAAAAAGACCCCAGCCCCACTCAACTAGTCAAACAGATCGTCAATCCTAGGCAATGAATACCTATTCTTCACCGTCACATGATTCAGCTCACGGTAATCAATGCATAACCGTAAGCTACCATCCTTCTTCTTTAGAAACAAAACTGGCGCTCCCCGCGATGATACACTAGGTTTAATGTACCCCTTGTCCAGTAACTCACTCAGCTGCTTTTTCAACTCTATAAGCTCCTTCGGTCCCATGCGATACGGGGCCTTAGAAATTGGTCCCGTACGCGGCTTCAACTCCATGCAAAAATCAACATCTCTCTCTGGAGGTAATCCTGGTATCTCATCCGGAAAAAAATCATCGAACTCCCTCACCACCTCAATCTGGTTTGCAATCGGCTCCTTCATTCTGGTATCTCGCACATGACATAAAATCATAGGGTATCCCTTCCTCAGGTCGATCTTCAATATAATGGCCGCTATCAGCTTCACCTTAGGCTTCACCACGAATGCCCTGTACGACACTCTAACTCCTTTAGGGCCCCTTAAGGACACCTTTATCTGATGACAATCTATATTAGATTTATACCTACCCAACCAATCTATCCCGACAACGACGTCAAATTCGTCTAACGGGAATTCAAACAAATCAATAGGAAAGTTCACCTCCCCCACCATCATAGACACCCTTCTAAACAACTTATTACAGGATACAGACTCTCCAAAAGGTATAAATACCTCATCATTTACAGAATCACTACTTCTTAATCCCAAAAAACAGCATGACTCTTTGAAATGACAGAATGAATAGCCCCCGAATCGAATAATACAAAACTAGGAATACTGTTAACAAGAAATGTACCGAAAACAAGATGCGCGTTGGCCTCTGCCGCTTGCTTATCCATCATGAACAGTTTACCACTGTTCTTCTGGCCGCCTCCTTGCACAGTGCTCGCAGATGCCACAGTCTTCGAAGCTGAACTCTTGTTCCCTCTATTGTTGTTCTTGTTGTTCGGCCTCTGATACGTCCCTCTATTGCGGTTGTAGACACCGCGGGTCCCACTCTGGTTTCCCTGCCGATTACATGAACCCGCAGGCCGGTTACTAGCCATGCTTTGAGAATAGCTCCACTGGAATTAGGGTTGGTAGCCCCTACTTCCTCCTGATGATGGACACTCGAACTTCTTGTGGCCCACACCGCCACAACCAAAACACTTCAGTCCAGATGTCTCACTAGCAGTCCTACCGCCATTCCCTCCAGACTGCTGTCCCCCTCGATATCCACCACTACCAAAATAGGATATGGCCAGAGAATAGTTACCTCTCTTGAAGGTAGAGTTGCATCCACCCTCGCTGGTTACCTTCCTCTTGCCACTATCCATTGCCTTCTTAGCCTCTTCTGTCATGGCAGCCAATGTCTCAGCCTGCCTCGCCTTTTCATAAGCCTCCTTAAGGTCAGGTGCGACCGCCACTGGTAGCTTGTTCATGACCCTAAAGATCAACCCCTTCAAGAACTTCTCAGAGAGAGAATTTTGACTCCATTGCATATCATTGGCATAGCTTGCCAGCTTCGTGAACTTGTTGTAGTAATCCGCCACGAACATCTCCTTAGTCATTCAAAAGGTCTCGAATTCGGACCTCAACTTCCCCCTCACATGCTCGGGAACGAAATCCAATCTCATCTTTGTCTTGAAGTCTTTCCAAGAAATCGCCTCCAACCCTTCACCCACATAAAAATCTCTCATAGCCACTTTCTCCCTGAACTACCACTTCCACGCGTGACCCCTCAGGTAGAACGCGACTTGTTTCACACACAGATAGGCTGGACAGTCGACGACCTCAAAGATGCTCTCCATCTCACGGTGCCAGTCATCTAACATATGCGGCAAACCGGTACCCTCATAAGTAGTGGGTCGGTGACGGGCGATAGAAGTGTTTATGGTAGTAGGATTCACTACCACCTCCTGGTTGCTCCGCACATTTTTAAGGGCCTTAGTAAGCGCCTTATTTTGCTCTACTAGTCTGGCGACCTGTTCAACGTTGAACTATGAGGTTGCAGCTGACGCACTAGATCTTATTGCAGGCATGATAACTTCTATAAGACTGGCAAACGTAAGCACAAGCCTACGGCTGAGAACGGGCAACAGTCCTGCACTAACATATTCGGTCGAGTGCAGCAAGCCACTCGGCCGAGTGAAGCTTACTCGATCGAGTCCTACAAATACTTGGTCGAGTATACCAAATATAGAATCAACCTTACACATACAGGATTTCTACTCGATCTAGTCCAAGGGGGCACTCGGTCAAGTCACACACACTCGGCCGAGTGTCAACATACACTCGGTCTTGTTACAATGGCACTCGGTCGAGTTATAACTACTCGGCCGAGTGTCACTATGCGCTCGGTCGAGTCACAACTTTCAGCATTTAAAATTCACATCGGACCCTAACACTCGATCGAGTGTCAAGGGTACTCGGTCGAGTAGCCCTTACTCGGTCGAGTCTCTTGCCCCACTCGATCGAGTCATACAAGATTATATCCCCCGTACAAGAGTTATCACACATTTATAGGCATACCATGCTTAACAGTAAAATTTCATATTCTCAAGCGTATAATCAACTTCAAGTAGATATCACTTTCATATTTCATGCCATATCTCACATGGATATACATATTACATCATCCATACCACTTAATTCTATGCACATATATCATAAATCATTACTTCCATTCATTCTTATCATCCTCCATAGTTCACATCATCACAACAACAACAACTTGATAGACACATCCTATGCACATATACGTCCCGACACTTTCCATGGTGACCAAGTAAGAGCTATAGGGGCAAGAATGCGATTCCGGGACGTCTCCCGAATCTTTGCGGTAGCTCCCTATGACTCCTACCCGGGTTCATTTTATTAGACACTCCTAATTCATTGGGTTCGTTGGTTTTTAGGTTCCAAAATCATTCGCTCTGATACCACTTTGTAAAACCTCCATATACCAAAGAGCCTTACAAGACCTCTCTAACAAATGGGACTGCTACCATCTCGGTTGTCCAACGTAGTACATATCAAATCAAGTGATAAAGAAACAATACTTTATTAACTTAATGTTTTAAAATCAAATACATCATCTCAAATTAGACGGCATACCGTCTAGACCAAAATCCAAATGCTAACAAATGTTAAAGCAATAAGAACCAACTAATGGATATGACTCTAAAATGCTAAGCGGAAGCTAAGACTCGATGTAGTGATCCCCTCCTCATCCCAATGCAGCTTACGTATTACCTGTGATCACCTGCTCACCATTGCCCAATAGATCACAGCAGTTTCTTAAAACAATAACGGGGTCAGTAATCGTATATGCAGACCAAAGTACAAGACAAATAGAAGGGAAAGAGAAACCGGAGGGCCACCGCAGCAGTCATCTCAGAAGAATCGGGTTACCATCCTTGCTCTACACAAAATCAACCAATTGAACCTGGACCGCAGCCACATGTATCGAAATTCCCCACGTAGCGGATAACTATGGGAGAGAACTCGGGGTGTGATCCGTCTCCCAACGGAATCACTAACCAGTAACCATAATAAGCATCGCAACAACCCAAACTCCATCATCATCACAATAGTGACCATCATCAATAACAACAATCACAACATCACAATAACAATCTCATCACAATGATTAATATACACAATACTGAGTAGGGAAGCCCTATCTTATTAGCAATTTCACAATGAACAACGAGTACTCAAAATATTTACTCTATTAAGTCCCCTCCTAATCAACCAATAATCACATAATCAATACCAACAATTTCCCCTTTTCCCCCCAATTCAATTAAGGTTAAAACAATATATACAATTCATAAAGTATAGGTACTTACCAATGCAATCAACAAAGTAGCGGTAGATCGAATCCGGCACGAGATGATTAAGGATGTTCTTGAGGAATTAGAGAGAGTTTTTTCAGAAGAAAATAGAGTTTTACTGTGAACGTAATCGTGATTATGAATCTTAACTCCTCTTGTTAATCCTTAAACAACCGTCTGACTAATCCACGAAACCCGTCGTACTCGATCGAGTACGACGTGTATCGGTCGAGTACAACTTACTCGGTCGAGTGCCTAAATCACTCGGCCGAGTACACAAGAATAGAATACTATTTCAAATGACAGACCATTATACTCGGTCGAGTGGACTCAACTCGGCCGAGTACCCTAACCACTCGGTCGAGTAAGCTTTACTCGGCCGAGTGCCAAGTACATAGAAATACGGAGTATTACACCTTTCGACCGTCTTACCTTGGTATCTTGCCCTTTTCTAATTACTTGTTATGGATACCTTCTCCTATTTTTGTGGTGTGTTATGTTTGGATGAATGAAGTTGACACTTTGAGGAAAGTTGTGTAGATTTGAGTATCACCCATTCTTGTGGGTGATTGTATCATTGGATAGTGTGGTGATTTATGCTTTGGAGACTCTAGTCCAAAGATGCTTGACATGATATATTTGTGAATGATTTATGGGAGTTGATTGTGAAAGGTGGAATGAGTTGTTCAAGACTTTTGTGCTTGTAGATAACCTAATCTTTTGGATGTAGGAGTTTGATAATATTAGTGGTGGGTTGTGAATCCTGCTTATGTAGGGCTAGTTAGTGTAAGTGTGGAAATTTGAAGGATAACTTGGCGTGTTAAATGCATTTGAGGCTAAGTGATTTCCTATAAAATTTCTAGTGTGTGTTTTTGTATTGGCTTGGTGGAAAAGTGTTAAGCTCTTATTCTTGGGTTTAAGCTCATGACCTTGTCTAATGGTATCAAAGACTCTCATGAAATGGTAAAGCGATATGATAGGTTGAAACTTGTTACTTGAAAATTAATTAAGGAGTATAGTTTAATGGTGTTGTAGTTGGGTATAAGTTAGCCTCATGGGCTATATGAGCTGCAAAGGACCTAGTATAAAGAAGTCTTTGTTAACTTTCGATTTTAGAAGCCTTTGAGGCTGTGTTAAATATTGGAGTTAAAATAATGTTATTATTCTTGAGTTGCAATTCTCCTTTTGGAAATCCGTGTTATATGAAAGGATGGACGGATTGAGAAGTAGTCGGGTTGTCGAATTTAGGTGAATCTTATTTTGATGATTTGCGGTAAGGTGGTCCCTTATGAGAAATCTTTATTAGAGGGATAAGTTGTTTTGCTATACCTCTAAGTTTGAAATAGAAATTTTGTGGATTAACTTTATATCTTTGCTCGTACTATTATCCTTTTCCATTTGATTTCTTGCAATTTTTTTTGAACTTGATCTTTAATAAATCGCATTCTTATATCTTCTTTCTTCATAACTCTATTATCTGCTTTGTCGATTGCTTTTGGCCTCGTTATTTTCAACTTTCCTCTCTTTTAATCATATACCTGATTATGCTCATGTTCTCCTTGAGACTCCTTAGCGAACCCTAACTCATTGTTGCTTCATATTTCCTCTAGTTGATTAGATATCTTGTTAGCTTGGCGCAGAGAATGAGTGTAATGTATTTGAAGGGTTCTTGATCTAGAATATCTGTCTTTGGGTCGGGCAAATTTCAATGATATTGCATCATGAGAAATAAAATTTAAGCTCTAGGATGGATCCTAATGGTGGTAATATATCTTATTGGTGGCTTTAGATACTTGAGTTTGATGTTGTCAAGTTACTCTAACGATTGATTTGATCGTGATGATATTTCATTGTTGTTGAGCATTATAATAGTTGCCTTCCAGATCTTTTGGGAATTTGTCGTCTCTAAATGTTAGGTTCTAAAAGAGACTTTATTTGTGGTAATTATGATTGGTGACCATCGTTTGAGGAATATTTGTAAGTGGAAATCGATGCATTTTGAGTTAAGAAGAGCTAGACGATTTGAATAGTTGTCTCATCGGCTTGTGTTTGGTAATATTTGTGATTTGGGAATTGGTAATTGTTCTTGTACTATTACGATTTGAGGATAACAAATCGCATAATAAGCTTGAGAATGGTAATATGATTTTCTTGGTGTGATTATTTAAGCTTGTGGCCTTGAGGTAATATGAATCATAAAGTAAGAATGGTAAAACCCTTTATATCGTGGTTGATAATAGTTATGATTTTCTTGGTGTGATTATTCAAGCTTGTGGCCTCGAGTGTAATAATAATTGAATTAAGGATGTTAGAGCGTATTAAAAAATCTTTCATGTGGATCATTGATTGTGGATTTTTACTTTTCGTTAGACCTTAGTGGATACTAGTTGGATATTAGTTAGATGAGCTAGTATCTTTGATCTTGTGTTTGTAAATTATGTTTGTAGAAGTTAATGATTGGAAGTCGTTAAGGTTTAGCTTAGTTGAGTTACATTATTTTGAAGTCTAGTTTATTAGTGGAGTTGGTGATGTCGATTTAAGGAAGTCATTTGAAATGATGTGGTTATATGTTGGGTTTGGTAAATTGCCTGAGATGTCGATCATGATGGCTTTGGTACTTGGAGTAGAGAGTTTAGCATTTCTGTATCGCATAGGTTTTCCTCCTTTTTGACCGTAAGCTTTATCGCTCATTCCTCTCTTATCAATCTTGATAAGCTTTCTTTCGGGGAAAAAATATATCTATATTGGTCATTCCTTTGTCGTTACCTTCAATTGACTATTTATCGATATGCTACTCTTAGGGTTTCGTTCTTCATTCCGCTCTTGCTCTTTTCGATAAGCTTTTGTTGGTATTTTATCTTGCTGTCAGTAAACTTTTGTGTCGGTGGACCTTTCTGTCGACTCTATCGTGCCATTTATATCATTTATGTATAGATTATGTTGCCATGATTGTGATTATGATGCTCAAGATGGTTTTATAAGTGTTCAATGTCTTGTTGTCTTGAGTTTCTACCTGGAGAGATTTTCAAAATATTTATGTTTGTATTTCAAATTTATTATTTTAAAGGAGTTAACAAATGGTCTTTTCTACCTTCGCTTTGAGAAATTTGATTTATTTTACTTTTATTTTGGATTTAGCGTTTGGTTAAATGCTTGGAATTGTTGTTGGAGACGTCTAATGATTACATCCGCATATGCTAACCCTTGTCTTGATTTTTGGTTTATTATTTTGATTTTCTTTGATTTGGGTAATTAGAGTTCTTATTCGCGACGATCACGTACTCTTTCAATCATTTATACTTATGAAAACTCTTCTTGAACCCTTTTGGGAAGATCCTCATTTTCGAAATGTCATTTCTTGTAAAAGTGTTACGTGTCGATTTTGAGAATCGATTTTTGTCCTTGTGACTTTTGTTTCAACTTTCGAGTTTCTAGGACAAAACTTTTTAAAGGTGGGGTGATAGTAATACCCTCGATTTTACCATAATGGGTAATTGAATGAATCATTAATTTTATAATTCCCTTTTATTTTTATTCGTTAAAATATTTTAAATTTGCTCATTTATTTTTATTAGCTTTTAATTTTTATGAGAATCCTATTTTTATGTTTGTTGGGTCACAATCTTTCTTAATTGTCCGTTTAGATTTTATAATTAGATTCTACACGAAATTTGAGTGAAGCCCAACTCGTTGACGTATGTGTCAAGTTTTGTCTTATCGGGTCAATTTTTTTAGGTCTACTTGTTGAAGAGAGTCTTCATTTATTCTTCTTCCTCACAAAATTTCAGCATACTTTCTTTCTCCCTAACCTTCATTAATCCTCCAAACTCAAAAGCTTATGACGGATTCCATTTCTTCTTTTCTCATCGAAAGTTCATGAGTTTTGTACCATTATTCTCTTCTCATCTGTCTCTCCTATTCCCTTTAATACAATAAAATCTCATCTTTCTCCAACTTTTCTAAAAACCCATCGTTTAGATTTAATTTTAAGACGAGCATAATTTCTTCGTTTCTCAACCAAATTTAGTTCCGGTTGATGTTCTGGAATTGTCTCACCTTCCTCTTTCTTTTTAGGTAAGAAAATAGTGAATCTTTGAACTTTATATTAAAACCCAATTTTCATATTTTTCTCAAATTCTTATTCTCTTGTAAAATATTGTTAAAAGGGTGGATTTTGAAGAGTTGGGTCAAGGAATCCTTGGGTGTTGATGGTTAGCTCAAGAATTGAAGATTTAAAGTGCTTAAAGTTAATGTAGACGGAGTACAAAATATTACATCTTTGTTTGGCATGATGTTATAATTGAAGTAGGAAATATAATATCTTTATTTGTTGATAATGAAATTGGGTAAAGTTGTAGTGCTGAGAACCCTCTTTTATGTGTGTGTATAGAATTATTATTCTTCATATGTTGATAACCACCATGTTGGTGTTCATTTTAATGTAGTTTGAAGTTTTGAGTTCATATAAGTGATTAAATGTGTTATTGAGTGAATATGTGAAGGAGATGTACTAATGTTGTTACTTAGTCATGCTTATGCTTATTCCATGTTTATTATGTCATAAATATGTTAGTTTCATGCTTATTGATGAATTTCCGTTTTAGACTAATGTTATTGTGCCCAACTTTGAACTTGTAGCAATTTGGGTAAAGTTGTGATTTTATGTTGTTGCTGTTTCTTCGAATCGGCAGTTGTATCATTGTGTCTAATACAAATATGAGGCTTTTGAATCCTTATTGGGTATTTACATGTTCATTTGTGGTTTTCTAATGGGTATTAATATGTTTAGAGAAGTTACAAGAAAGTTGGAGTGAAAGTTGGAAAAGGAAATGCAAGTTTGGAATTTCTCTATATGAATGCTCAACTTTAAACGCTCATATCTCGAGTTCTAGGCATGTTATTGGTGTAATTCCAAGTTGGAAGGGGGGGTTAGCATTTCCTTTTACGGTTCTAATGGTACGAAATGAACTTGATCAGTCCTAAAAAACTTGTCCTAGCAGTGTTTTGACCGTGCGAAATGAACTAGAGTGTGCCTATTGAACTTGATCGTGAGAGTTGACTCCAGAGAGGTATTAACCGTGCAAATTTTCATTATGAAATTGACCGTGCAAGATGACACCAGAGAGGTATTTGAAAGTCCTAGACCTCTAATTAGACTCCTCTAATTAGTTCATTAAATTAAATTAACTTAATGATTTAGGTTCTAGTTATCATGCATGCAAATATAAAAGCATAAATATAAAGATAAGATGAATTTCCTTACAATGGAAATTTTCGGTCCAATATGGGCACAATAAGAACTTCTTCTTATTGTTCTTGAGCATGAAATTGATAGATGATCCTCCATAAAACAACCTCCAAAGAAGAAGGTCTCCTTCTAGTTGCACACAAGATTAAACCCAAATAATCTTACCTTATTATTAACTAGATGATAAGTAAGACATAATACTACTAATATTAGTATATTACTACACTAGTAATATGTAGATAATATTAGTTTGCATGTAGGTTTTGAGAGATGTTGAGTTTAGAAAGAGAAGTGAGAATAAGCATAATGAATTCAAGTGATACAAAATTGAACAACAATTGTTCAATATAAAGGCCTTATGGCCGGTCACCATGAGCCATATTTGGCTCTTATTTTGCTTATTTTACTCACATGCAAAAGACTTTGAGTGTTGGTAGTAAATGTAATGATAATTGTGTCATAACAAGTCATTATCATGTGATGGAGTGTGGTAGTAGTAGAGAATGAACACTATTGTTCTCCACTTGAAAGATCCGGCCTCCACATGTGAAATGTGGTCCATTTTGATTTTTGATATTTGTCCTACAAATACTTATAATCATATGCTTAATTATCTTTTATAATTAAGTGTTAATTTGATCAAATAACAATTTTATAACTCAAATTAATAATCAATATACACTCAACTTGTAAGTGATATTTAACCATTATATTAATATATAATGGGTCCCACAATGTCCAGTTAATTTATTTTACAACTCTTGTAAATATAAGTAACTAATTACCTCTTTCTCAAAATATATGCATAAGCTCAACTAATTTAATGAATTACGATATCATTAAAATTAAATCGATTAATCGTCTTAAAATAAGACGAAAATTATTCATCAGTTATCGTATAATTGCCTAATAAACTTAAGTGGAATGAGTTCGCAAACTATTCCAAGATAAATAACTCTGAAACTAAACGTACATATCAAATATATGTAATGCCTAATTAAAATGTATCGTATACAAATAATTAGTATTCTATTTGGGTCTCATCCTATAGGTGTGACCTAAAGGGATCAGTGTTACCGCAGTCATACGGACAATAAACGTCAAACTTAGTCAGCCAAGCGTTATCCGATTTTAAGTTAATCAAATTGACGTGGAGTATCAACCTATTACTATCATGCCACGTATATTCCAAATGAGGATTTATTATATAATGCACTATTGTGGAGGACACTTACTCCAACAATCTCTCACTTGTCCGATACAAGT
>JAIUZE010031074.1:0-14120 GCA_022085475.1 Heliosperma pusillum | reverse complement strand
CATGACATAACCGTCTATGAGAAACTCTACTAGGCGACCCCCTAAGCAGAGATGGCTAGTACTTAAGCTGGCTCCAGTCCCAAAACGGATCAGGCAGCCATGCCCCGACTTGGAGATAAGCCCCCCAGGCCGTGACACAAAATCTATCAAGCTGTGAACTCCATATGCTCGTTAAAGATAGTACGGCCTATCTATGTCATGGTCCAAGATACTCATTTAGAATTAGAATGGTCAAGACGCCATATACTCATAATTCTCTATGGGTACTTAGTCAACGCGACATATATCATACAAACAAACAGTCACGGGAAACTTCCTATCATGTGACTAATTGCATATAAATCATATTCAAATATCATATCGCCTCATATCTACTAAGGCTAATTCAATAATTAAATAAAACCTTACTTGAAGACAAATCCCCGACCCGAGTCCAGCGACGGGTCATCAGTCAAAACGGGGCTGACTAGATCTTAGTTTGACCAAACCCGTTTGGCCAAACCGGCTAGAAACAGAGTCTTAGCCATCGAGGCTTGAACATAAGAATATCACATCATTTCATGCTATTTCAATCAATTCCTAACATGGGAATTATTACTTCATACGAAAACCCGCTTGACTTAAGGATATAAAATTAAACTACAATCTCGTATTATAATTTCTAACATGTGAGAAATAATAATATTATGAAAACTTTTTAATTAAATAATTTACTTATTAAAATTTCCCACTTGCTAAATATTACAAAACACGATAAATTAACATTAAACTCAAAAACCGTCACAAGTCCCAAAGTGGGACCCACGGGCTGATTTGGGCCGTGACATTACATGGGCCTGGACTGGGCCCACGGGCCTGGTTTGGGTTGTTTTGATAAAATTTCTAAAACCGTTCCTTAATATTTTCCCGCATGCTTAACATATTTAAAACCCGTCAAAACAACAACCAAACAATCAAATATCGACACAAGACCCAAGGACCCTACCCAGACCAAATCCAGACCTGGCTGGACCGGCCTGAACCGGCCTGAACCAGGCCTGAACCGGATGGTTTGGGCTGGTTTTTCCGGCCATTCTCCACGGTTCACACAACCACAATTCCAAATTAATTCTAACATGTTTTTAATTAATCAACAACCATTTTTACATCCAATTCAACCATCATTCATACAAAAATCATGGTTATAAATAAATCATACCAATATGTCAAGAACACTAACATATTAAAAATTCCATACAACAAATAAATCATACTACTTATCATGTTACCACTAAAAATCATAAGTAACAGTAATATGAACTAAAGCAAAAGAAACAAAATCTATGTAACATTAAATCGTCGAGTAACTCGGAATCGTTACCTTAGCTAGCAAAACCAATTACCACCAAAAAATAAGAAGTATAAACCCGTCTACTAATCTTCACCCAAAATATACGAGTCACCAAACTCGTCTTTAAAATCTTCCCCTATAAGAAATGACAAGAAAAACATTATTAGAATTAAAACTTGATTTTCCATAATTAAAGTGTTGAAAACGATTTTGACGGAATTGAAAATAAACCGTACTTGAAGATGGAGAGCGAAGAGGAGATTCTAGAAATATAAGTTAGGACGGATTGAATTAAGAAATGAAGGTTTTATGATGATTTTGCTCAAGAACGACGAAGAACAAATGAAGAACGACGAAGAACGAATGAAGAACGATGAAGAACGATTAATTAGATCTTAATTTGATTGATTGTAAAATGAAAAGTTGTTGGTGAGTAAGTGTGGTGAGGGCCGTGTGTTTATAGAGAAAATAATGAGTCGGGTTTTGAAATTGTTGTTACGGAATTGACTCGGGTTTAATAATTATATTACGGTAATTAATTAGATATTAAGTTAATTAAATTAAATATCAAGATATTATGTTATTGTAATCAAAAGAAAAGAAAATATCAAGGTCTAAGAGAGGGTAGGAGAGCCGTGTGGTTTAGTGATTGTCGGGTCTGTTTTGTAAACGATTTGCGTAATTTTCGTTGACGGATCGATAAAGTAACAAATATCTTAGATATGTGTATTAGTTTAATCGAAACAATCAAAAGATCTAATTGTGAGTGGAAAAAGATGACATGGGCGTGTGACTCATGCCAAAGTCGAGTTCCGGGTTTGTTTCGGGATTTACGATGACTCGGGAATAGTTAAATGACGTTCGGGTTAAAACCGTAAAAGTTATTCTTTAATTCCAAATAAATTCAAAATAATTATATTAAATTTTCATAAATCCAAATAAATCATAATAAAAATAAATTAAAAATATTATTTTTTTAAATAAAATTTCGGTCTTCAAAATTACAAGGCGAGTCGGAAAAAGTCAACGAAAGTCAAAGTTGACTTAAAAACGGGATTCCCTTGGAATCTCGCAGAAATTCCAAATACGAACTCGGAATTTCAAAATTCGACTGGAAACAATTAATTCCACTTTAAAACTTAAACAGGCTGAAAAGTATCCGTAAAATATTTTTACAAGAAAAATAGGGTACTTTTCGGGTTGTTACATATTTGTCCAGCTACCCAAGCGTAGCCACCTTGACGGTTATCTTCTCTTCTAGGGAGAACTTGGTTGGCTTGAGCTAAAGCCGCGTCTTGTTGATTTTTCAACCCTTGTGTAAGGGCTTCAAGCATAACGTTCTCAACTAGACGAGGTCTCACCATCTTCATAAGAAACAAAAACAAATTAAGTTACTCCTATCAATTAGCATAAACAAATAGACTACCAAGTAAAATCCTTAACTTCTACCTAACTCTCATTTATTATTTTAAGGTCAAGTAGTTTAAGTTAGGGTTCACGTGTGTGCGTCGGGAGCGATAAAGCTCTGATACCAACTGTGACAACCCTCGCGAATGCGGAAAAATAAAAACATACAAGCATGTGAATTAATTAGCGGAAATACGGTATTTTAAAAACTTTTATACATGCAAGAAGAAGTATACGAGGAGTGTCAAATATTACTAACTAAGGTACGACATACAACAAAGAGACGTAGTCTCTCAAAATGTTATAAATATCAAAGTGTTTAGCAAACTAGCTAAAATCATCTAGAGGTGTTTCAATCCAGGGACAACGCCCGCTAGCTGACACCCGAACCTAAAATATCAAGCAAAAAGCCATCCATGCAAGCAACCTGTTCATCCATGAAAAACATGAACGCCAAAATCAGTGGGGAGTAACTCCGGGTTCTCCCAGCCATATCACATTAAACGTACATAAAAGGAAATACAAAATAGAAGCATGCATATATAGATATACATGTGAAATACGATAAGGATAGATAGGCAATTCAATATATAATGATAAGAGCATATGGAATACAAATCCGAATCCATCATGTTATACAAAGACTCGGGGAAGACACTCTTAGGCAACCGAATACGCTCACTAGGGCTTGCATCTCACCGTTAGCGGTATAAGTTTGATAAGATTGAGACTCGACAAACAAACCATGCCAAGTCATCCAATGATCAATAATCATAATCATTCATCCAAACATAAAGACACAATGACGACATCTCTCACGGTAAATGAAACGCACTAGCACCGTGTACATGGCAAGTATGATTAAAAGGCATCCACGGGATAAACATTTCCCTGATCGCATACACGATGCTACATTTCGTATATGTAGACTAATTTCCTCCTGGTAGCACGACGATAATAATACGGTCCTAGTCTAAACTTGGCCAGATTCTCGGAATATAACGTGTTCCGATTCGACATGCGATAAACATTTCGCATCCAAGACTCGGTCAATCATTAGACGCCGAGTACCCCAAATTCGGTCGACATTCACGAAAGAGGCGAAAAAGAGCACAAGCCTCATAACAAGCGGTACGCTACATGCAAATAACACCACCTCGCAAGTACACAACATTTGACGGCCAGGTCGATCAACGCATAGCGTTCGCCTCCCAACAACGTCGCCGTATGCCCACTAACACATGCAATTAAGCAGTAGGATATATCCCCGTTTCGACATTCCAGCCTTACGAACGTGGAGGTAGCCAAGGGAATGAGCGTACAAAGCACATAACAAAATAGTGCTCAAACCGTAACATTTATGAAAACCGACTCAAAGTGGGACATACCAAAAACCGTCACAAAACATGTGATACAAGCGAATCAAATATCATATATTCAAAACATTAATATTATAAGTAACTACGTAAAATTATACGATAAACGAACCATGCGATTTATCGTAAAATAAGAATTTAGGAAATTATAAGAGATATACTCATCCGTGTTGCCGGCCGGTCTGACGACCGGCGGCCGGTCACCCGGCTTGCACCTCATGCATCATACAAAAACTCATCAAAAATGCAGTGTGTTCCAGGCCGGTCGGGGGGCCGGCGGCCGGGCACCCGGCCGGGAGCATCACTACACACAAAAACCAAACTTTCCTACTGATGTGTTCCCAGCCGGTGGGCAGACCGGCGGCCGGTCACCCGGCTGGGAACCCCAGTTCACCCGTGAGCATTCTACACTTGATCAATCATTTTCAATTCTCATAATTAACTTCTAACAACTATCAACAATGAATAATCATCATCAACAATCATCAACTAACAACAATCATTATCGATAACACAATTCCTAAGCTTTCTAATCGTATTCTAATTACGAATTCTATCATAGAAATCATGTAAAACACGTAAATGATATCGAGTAACCCTTCAGCGTTACCTTATTGCGTCTTCACTCCGCGTCAAGGTCCTCTTCAATTAAGAAATAGTCTTTGTCGGGATCTTGAAGGTCACCACCTACAAATAATTAATAAAAGATGAATATTCTTCACCTTGAGAAAGACGGAAAGTTTGAAAAGCGAGAAAGACGGTAATTTTATTATCAATACGGATAGAGGAAGCTAAGAGGGGAAGAATAAGATGAACTTACGTGAATTTGAGCGAGAATTGAAAGAGTTATGACGTTTTTAAGCTTGGATCAAAATGGAGGCAAGGTTTTGGTTGATTTCTTAGTGAGGAAGAAAGTTTGAGTTGTGTGAATGAATTAGGTTAAGGGGGAGTATGGGGGAAATAAGTGGAAAAGTCAAGAAAAAGTCAAAGACGGCTTAAGACGGGATTCACTTGAAATCTCGCGTAAAATCTAAATACGAACTCGAAAATTCTAAATTCGACTCGGGAAATTAAATTCTAAATTAAAACTAAATTTCGCTAAAAAGTATCCGTAAAATATTTTTACTATTTAAAATAGGGTACATTTGCGGGTGTTACAACTCCTCCAATATGTAAATACACTGTCTTGCATACCTACATTACCTTAACAAATGAGAGTGGGTCTTCACACTGTCACCACAGATGTAGCACGTTGGATCAGTAGGTATACCTATTTTGTTCATCCTGTCCAGAGTAAGCAATCTTTCCTTGTGAAAAAGCCGACAAATAAAACTATGCTTAGGAATGCTAAATCTATTCCACACCACAGCTCTCCACTGAACTTTACTTATGTCAGACCTAGTAAGCCAATCATATCCCTGCGAGATGGTGTAATCAGTATCAGTCCCTATCCTCTTACCTTGCATAAAAGCGTCCTTCAAAATGTGAAGAACCTCACATATCTTTCTCCAAGCCCTTGAGCTCAATCTGCTTAACTGATAAGTCATCCAATTCTTCCCTTTGAGATAGATTTTATCTATCCATTTAATCCATAAATGATCTTTTTTTCATAGCAATCAACTATGTTAATTTGCCAACAGCAGCAACATTCCAGATCTTGCTATCCACCACACCTAGTCCTCAATATTCCTTCCTCATACACAGAGTCTTCCAAGCTACTAGGGGGCTTTTCAATAGCTTTCCTATCCTTCCCACAAAACATTCATGCACAACGCTCTCAGCTTGTCCATGACACCCATTGGAAGCACAAATAACTGAGCCCAATAGTTCTGTATGGATTTAAGCACTGATTTAACTAGAGTTAATCTACTTGTGTATGAGATCTTCCTCTTGTTCCATCCTCGAATTCTAGTGACCATCTTATCAACCAAAAGGTTACAATCATTCCTTGTTAGTCTATTATGAGAAATGTTCACTCCAAGATACTTGAAAGGAAGACAATCCTTCTTAAAACCAGTATTCTCAAGGATGGCATCTTCAACCTCATCACTAGCACCATTTAAAAAGAGTTCAGATTTATCCTTGTTAATATGAAGTGCAGAAACTTGGAACACATCAGTAGTAAAGTTTTGAGTTTTGGTGTGATTGTCTGTGCCCAGACCTCTTTTCTCTGTTTTTGGGATTTTGCCTGTGTTCTGAGCCGACCCACCGGCCACCGGTCATTTGCCCGGCCTGCAACACGGCTGTGTTGTTTTCCTTTGACTTTTAAAACTCGTAATTTATAATAGTTCGCATGATCGGTTTATCGTAGGATTTTACGTAATGTCTTATAATATTCATGTTTGGATATATGATATCTCTTTCGCATGTATCACATGTTTTGTGACGGTTTTCGATATGTTCCCACTTTGAGTCGGTTTTTACAAATGTGTCGGTTTGAGCACTATTTTGTCTTGTGCTTTGTATTCTCATTCCCTTGGCTACCTTTCCGTTCGTAAGGCTGGAATGTCGGAACGGAGAGGTATCCTACTGCTGAAATGCATGTGTTAGTGGGCATACGACGACGTTGTTGGGAGTTGAACGCTATGCGTTGTTCGACCCGGCCGTCAAATGTTGTGTACTTGCGAGGTGGTGTTATTTGCATGTAGCGTACCGCTTGTTATGAGGCTTGAGCTGTTTTCCCGCCTCTTTCGTGAATTGATCTACCGAATTTGGGGTACTCGGCATGTATATTGTAAGCCCGAGTCTTGGATGCGAAACGTTTATCGCATGTCGAATCGGAAAATGGTTTATTCCGAGATCCTGGCCAGGTTTAGACTAGGACCGGATATTTATTATCGTCGTGCTACCATGAGGAAAATAGTCTACATATACGAAATGTTGATCGTGTATGAGTTCAGGGAAATGTTTATCCCGTGGATGCCTGTTAATCATTCCTTGCTGGGGACACGATGATAGGCGTTTCATTTACGTGAGATTGTCATCTTGTGTCGTCGTCTTTGAGTGCGTGATTTCATGATATTATTCATGGTCATTGCATGATTGGACACCGTCAATGTCTTGGTTCGTGAATGGATGATAATATGTGGATTTATTGTGATCATCGCATGACTTGACTTGGTTTGTCTGTCGAGTCTCAATCTTATCAATCTTATACCGCTAACGGTGAGATGCAAGCCCTAGTGAGCGTATTCGGTTGCCTAAGAGTGTCTTTCCCGAGTCTTTGAATAACATGATGGTTTCGGATTTGATTTCTACATGATCGTATCTTTATATATTGGATTGCCTATCTATTCTTATCGCAACTCACATGTATATAATATATATGCATGCTTTTACTTTTGTATTTCCTTATATGTACGTTTGATGTGATATGGCTGGGAGAACCCGGAGTTACTCCCCACTGACTGTGGCATTCATGTTTTTCATGGATGAACAGGTTGCTTGCTATGGATGACTTTTTGGATATGACATTTTGGGGTTCGGGTGTGAGCTAGCGGGCGTTGTCCCTGGAAGTTTCACCTCTAGACGATAGTAGCTAGTTTTGTTAAACACTTGTTCTTTGCTAACATTTTAAGAGACCCCGTCTCTTTGTTGTATTTCCGTACTTAGTTTGTAACATTTTGACACACCTCGTGTTATATATATCTTGCATGTTTAAAGGTTTTTAAAATTTCCGCATATTATTTCACATGCTTGTATGTTTTATATTTCCGCATTCGCGAGGGTTGTCACAGTTGGTATCAGAGCTTTGATCGCTCCCGACGCACACACGTGAACCCTAACTTAAACTACTTGACCTTGAAATAATAAATGAGAGAATTGGGTAGAAGTTAAGGACTTTACTTGGTAGTCTATTTGTTTATGCTAATTGATAGGAGTAACTTAATTTGTTTTTGTTTCTTATGAAGATGGTTAGACCGCGTTTAGCTGAGAATGTTATGATGGAGGCTCTTGCTCAATTGCTGAAAAATTAGCAGGATGCCGCTCTAGCTAATGCTAACCAAGTTCCCCCTAGAAGGGAGGACAACCATCAAGGTGGCTATGCATGGGTGGCGGGACAAATTGCAAGGAGTAAGATCGTGCCTTATGGTGGAGAACCGGATCCAACGGAGCTATCCGACTGGTTCCTTGAGATGGAAAAGCAGTTTGATCTTTACCAAGTCCGGGAAGAGGATAAGGTGAGGATTGCAAAGCACTTTCTGGTGAGGGAAGCCGACAACTGGTGGGCTATCACAAGTGCCACCGCAACTCTTGAAGAGAACTTCAACTGGGCTTGCTTTAAAGCTCTTGTGGAGGGTAGGTTTTACCCTAAGGAGCTTAAACAGCAAAGGCTTAAGGAGTTCATCGATTTTAAACAAGGCAACCTATCCGCTCAAGATTTTACGACGGAGTTTAATAAGCTCGCTCATTTTGCTCCGAGGCTTATCCGTGATGATGAAGACCGTGCATTCTATTATCGTAATAAGTTGAATGCCGTTCTCCAAAGTAAAGTGAGAAGGGGTACCGCATCCTTTGGAGATCTCTATGACGATGCCTTATGGGCTGAAAATTCAATGAAGGCTATTAGGGATGAAGCTTTATTGAATAATCCCTCTCCTTCTTATGCTCCTAGGCCGAACGCTTTCGGGAAGAGGCCGTTTATCCCGTCTTCTTCAAATTCCTATGCTAACAAGAGGAGGTTTAATCCTTCTTTCAATGCCAATTCAAGGAATCCTTCTCCTTTTATTCCTAGAGCTACTTCAAATGTGGCTCATAAGCCCTATGCTCCTCAAGCTCAACCGCAAGGTCGCTTTTGCAACCGGTGTAGACTTCCATACCATCCCGGTGTGACATGTAACAGTCGACCTTATGTGTGCTTCTTCTGTCAAAAGGGTGGTCATCGTTACGAGGATTGCCCCGACCTGAAGTTGCCTCCTCCTCCTAAACCTAAGGGTTCAATCTTTGTCATGAGCCGTGCCGAAGCCAACGCTCATCCCGAGATTATTACGGGTATGTTCTCAATTTTAGAGCAATCGTGTCTTATTTTATTTGATACCGGTGCTTCAATGTCTTTTGTGTCATCGACTTATGCTAATAAATTATCAATCAAACCGACATCAAGTGAGGATACTCCCATATCCTTACCTTCCGGAGATATTATCTCTTGTTCAACCCTTTATCCAAATGTACCTATATTTATTTCGGGTTCTATCTTTCCTGCGAATCTCCTTAAGTTTCCTCTAGGAGAGTTTGATATTATATTAGGTATAGATTGGTTAGCTATGTATCATGCTAGGTTCGAGTGTCGTGATCAAAAGATTTTCTTAAAGAGTCCTTTAGGTGTTAGAATAACCTATAAGGGATCTCATCCCCGTAAAGGTGTGTCTTTAATTTCCGCTATGAAATTGGTAAGTATGGTTAGAAAAGGTCACCAAGCATTCTTGTGTGTTGTGACTTCTTCAAATACCTCTTTGCCAAGTATTGAAGATGTGCCTATTTGTTTCAGCGTTTTCTTGATGTATTTCCCGAAGATTTGCCCGGGATCCCTCCTGAGCGTGATGTTGAATTCTCTATTGATCTTGTCCCTGCTGGTTCTGGTCCAATTGCCAAAGCTCCTTATCGTATGGCTCCGTCTGAATTGAAAGAGTTGAGAAAGCAGTTGGATGATATGATTGAAAAGGGTTTTATTCGACCAAGTGCCTCGCCGTGGGGTGCTCCTGTCCTTTTTGTGAAGAAGAAGGATGGTTCTATGAGATTGTGTATCGATTATCGTGAATTGAATCGGATTACAATCAAGAATAGGTATCCTTTGCCGAGAATCGAAGATTTGTTTGATCCATTAAAGGGTGCTTCTACTTTTTCGAAGATTGATGTGATTATCATCAAATTCCAGTTTCGAGATGTTTTTGAATATTCCTCAGACCGCTTTTAGTAACGAGGTATGCCCATTTTAGTTCAAGGTAATGCCATTTGGATTGACGAATGCTCCTGCTATCTTTAATGTGATCAATGAACCTCACATTTAGTGAGTATCTTGACAAGTGTGTTGGTGTTTTTCATTGATGGTATTCTTATTTTTCTCCAATGTCCGAAGATAGCCATGCTATTCATTTGAGGATTTTTTGGGTGTACTCCTCGTCCAGAAGTGGTATGCGTAAGTTCTCTAAGTGATTTTGGTTACCTAAATTGTCCTTTCTTGGGCATGTTATTTCTAAAGAGGGTGTAATGGTGGATCCTTCCAAAATTGAGGCCGTTGTTGATTGGAAGAGTCCGACTGATATAAGAGAGATTAGAAGTTTTCTTGGGTTAGCTGGTTATTATAGAAGATTTGTCAAAGATTTCTCTAAGCTTGCTAGACCTATGACCCAATTGTTGAAGAAGGAAACCAAATTCCTATGGAATGAAGCTTGTGAAAATGCGTTTCAAGAATTAAAGACGAGGTTAACTACCGCTCCGGTGTTGACTTTGCCCGAAGATGGAGTAGACTTTGATGTCTATTGTGATGCTTCTAAAATGGGATTAGGTTGTGTTCTTATGCAGAATCGGAAGGTGGTGGCTTATGCTTCAAGGCAATTGAGAGTTCATGAAGTGAACTATCCTACTCATGATTTAGAATTGGCCGATGTTGTTCATGCTTTGAAAGTGTGGAGACATTATTTAATTGGAGTTCATTGTCGTATCTTCACCGATCACAAGAGTTTGAAGTACATATTTACTCAAAAAGAGTTGAATATGAGGCAAAGAAGATGGTTGGAATTGGTGAACGATTATGATTTTGAGTTATTATATCATGAAGGGAAGGCGAATGTTGTTGCCGATGCCCTTAGTAGGAAAGCTTCTCATGCTTTGAATGCTTTGCATGTTTTACCTGTTGATCTTTGTACCGAGTTTCGAAGATTGAGTTTGGAGTTTGTAGAGCGTGGATTTGTTCATATTGGTGCTATGATTGCCGAACCTGTGTTTCTCCGTGAAATCCGTGAAAGCCAAGTTGATGATCTTACCTACAAGTCTATCCAAGCCAAGATTCTGGAAGGTAAAGGTAAAGATTTCAAGTTTGATAATGAAGGTGTTCTTCGTTTCCATGGTCGTGTATTTGTTCCTAATGCTCTTAATTTGAGGAAGCGAGTTCTTGATGAAGCTCATCTTTCCCCTTATTCTATTCACCCCGGAGGTGATAAGATGTACAAAGATTTGAAGCTACAATTTAGGTGGCCAAACTTGAAGGGTGATGTTGTTTCTTATGTTGGAAGATGTTTGACTTGCCAACAAGTGAAGATTGATCACAAGAGACCCGGTGGATTGCTACAACCGTTGGATATTCCGCTATGGAAGTGGGAATCTATTTCAATGGATTTTGTTATGGCTTTGACGAAGACCGTTGGAGGTAAAGATGCTGTTTGGGTTGTTGTTGATCGATTGACCAAGTGTGCTAGATTTATTCCGATCAAAGAAACTTGGAATTTGGATCGTTTAGCAAAAGCCTATGTGGATGAAATTGTTAGATACCATGGTGTTCCTTTGGAGATTATATCCGACCGAGACCCGAGATTCTGTTCGAGATTTTGGAAAGCTTTGCAAGAGGCCATGGGTAGTAAGTTGTTGATGAGTACTGCTTTTCATGTGTCGCATGGTCAGAATTGATGAGGACTATTCAGAATTTTAGAAGATTGCTTGAGCTTGTGCTCATTGACTTCCAGTCTAGTGGGAAAAGGGAAAAGCAGCGTCCCGGTGTGGTTGGTGGAGTTTTCTTACAACAATAGCTATCATGCATCTATCAAGATGGCTCCATATGAAGCTCTTTATGGAAGGAAATGTCGGAGTCCTATATGTTTGAATCAATTGAGTGACAATCGTGATTTAGGCCCCGATGTTCTTGTTGAAACCATTGATAATGTGAAGGTCATTCGAGATAGAATGAAAGCCGCTCAAGACCGTCAAAAGTCTTATGCCGATATCCGAAGAAGGCCGTTAGAGTTTGAAGTGGGTGATAAAGTATTCTTAAAGGTGTCTCCTATGAAGGGTGTTAAAAGGTTTGGTGTTAAGGGTAAATTAAGCCCGAAATACATAGGACCCTTTGATATTGTGGAAAGGATTGGTGCTGTTGCTTATAAGTTGGATTTGCCGCCGAATTTGGCTAAGGTTCATAATGTTTTTCACGTTTCTCAATTGAGAAAGTATGTAAGTGATCCAAGCCATGTCTTTCAAGTTGAATTGCCCGAGCTTGAACCGAATCTATCCTTTGAAGATAAGCCGATCCGTATCCTAGATCGTAAGGATAGGAAGTTGAGAAGTAAAGTAGTTCAGTTGGTGAAAGTCTTGTGGAGAAGTGCTAATGTCGAAGAAGAGACTTGGGAAACCGAAGCTTCTATGCGTAGTAAATATCCGAGTCTTTTCGAGTAAGGTAATTTTTATTTTTCCTCAAGTTTCGAGGGCGAAACTTTTTAAAAAGGTGGGGTGATTGTAACACCCGGAAATGTACCCTATTTTTCTAGTAGAAATATTTTACGAAAGCTTTTTCAGTAATTTTAAGTTTTAAATTATGATTTTAAGTTCCGAGTCGAATTTAGAATTTCCGAGTTCGTATTTGGAATTTCTGCGAGATTTCATGAAAAAGCCGTCTTAAGTCAAGTTTGACTTTCTTGACTTTGAAAATCGTCTTTGACTTTTTCTCTCATAACTCACACTACTCCCTCCTTAACCTAATATTTCATTTCAACACAAAAATCAAACAAACTTTTCTTTCTTCTTCCTTAAGCAACTTTTCCTCTTTGAATATCGATCTTAGAATTGGCGTAGTTTCTTCGTTACTCGATAGAATTTACGTAAGTTTATCTTATTCTTCCTCCCGTACCTTCCTCTATCCGTATTGATAATAAAATTATCGTCTTTCTCGCTTTGTAAGCATTCCGTCTTTCTCAAGATGAACTTTATTCATCTTTTTCTCTTTTTACGATCTATTTTAGGTTGCGACCTCCAGATCCCGCAAAGACTATTTCCTATTTCCTTATAGAAGAGGAGCTTGACGATCATTAGAGACGCATAGAAGGTAACGGTGAAGGGTTACTCGGTATTACTTACGTGTTTTACATGTTTATATGCTAGAAAATCGTATTTGATTACGATTAGAACGATTAGGATCCATGCTATGATTAGTAAATGATGTTATATGATGAATATTGATGATATATATTGATTGTTGATGATTATTAGTAGTGATTTATGAGAATTGAAATGGATTGAATATGTAAAGGGAGCTCACGGATGAACTGGGGTTCCTGGCCGGTCGACCGGCCGCCGGTCTGCCAACCGGCTGGGAACACTCCAAAAACACCTTTGAAAGTTTGGATTTTTATGAAGGGGAGCTCTGTGCCGGTCGACCGGCCGCCGGTCGACTGACCGGCCCAGACCTCTTTCCTCTGTTTTTGGTTTATGCCTGTGTTCTGAGCCGGCCCACCGGCCGCCGGTCTCCAGCCCGGCCTTGAACACGGCTGTATATTTTTCTTTTAACTTCTAAAACTCGTGATTTATAATAGTTCGCATGATCGGTTTATCGTATAATTTTACGTAATGTCTTATAATATTCACGTATTGGATATATGATATCTCTTCCGCATGTATCACATGTTTTGTGACGGTTTTTGCTATGTCCCACATTGAGTCGGTTTTTCATATATGTTACGGTTTGAGCACGGTTTTTTTTTCTTGTGCTTTGTATTCTCATTCCCTTGGCTACTTTCCCGTTCGTAAGGCTGGAATGTCGGAACGGAGAGGTATCCTACTGCTTAATTGCATGTGTAGTGGGCAAACGACGACGTTGTTGGGAGTTGAACGCATTGCGTTGATCGACCCGGCCGTCAAATGTTGTGTACTTGCGAGGTGGTGTTATTTGCATGTATCGTACCGCTTGTTATGAGGCTTGAGCTCTTTTCCGCCTCTTTCGTGAATGTCGACCGAATTTGGGGTACTCGGCGTCTATGATTGACCGAGTCTTGGATGTGAAATGTTTATCGCATGTCGAATCGGAA
>JAIUZE010031070.1:0-10046 GCA_022085475.1 Heliosperma pusillum | reverse complement strand
GTGTCATTACAAATCATAGATCAGGATGGTCTAGCAGGCTTTTAGTGCGATTTACTAGGTCTTAATCCACCATGTCATGCTTTGTCTATTCAATTCCTGTATATCTACCTTGGAAAAGAATTCCACACTAGTCAAATGATTTTGGCCAAAAATCGATAACTATCGTTACAATCCAAACATGCATAGACACAACGTTTTAAAGGCACAATCCAATTATCATCTTTTAATCAATCTAACATGGCTACCCTACACCCTAGAAAGGTGACTACTTATGCATGATTAACAATGAAAAGGAAACTAAGATTATAAAACTAAGAATGATAAACATGATAAAGGAAATACTAAAAGAGAAAAAACGAGAATAAAGATTACCAGAAAGGATGAGCAAAGATTGAAATGGAACAAGAACTTGAATAGGAAATACAAACCCGAAAACTTGAGTTCCAATTACAAGTAGAACCATACAAACTAAGAACTAAACTAAACTAAACTAGAGAAAACTAAAACTAAACTAAACTAAGAAAGATGAGAGAAAGGAGAGAAACTAAACTAAAGAGAGAAGAGAAGTGTTTTTGTGTATATCTTAGTTGTGTGGAGGCTAGGCTATTTATAGGGTTGAGAGGCTGCCAAAATACGTCCGGATTCATGCCCATAAAACAAGCCATTAAGCCTTGCATTTAAAGAGAGGGTGATGACGTGAAGATGCGTACGTCAGCAAACAAACCCGATCGGGGAAATGGTAACCCGATCGAGGATATTGTCAGTTCAGAATTTTGACTTGTCGTTTGATCTTCCCTTGGTATGTGACTTGATCTACTTGACTCCATTGACTTTAGATTCGAATGGGGCCGTAACTAACACCTCTTGGGCCTCATTTAAAGAGAGGGTGATGACGTGAAGATGCCTACGTCAGCAAACAAACCCGATCGGGGAAATGGTAACCCGATCGGGGATATTGCCAGTTCAGAATTTTGACTTGTCGTTTGATCTTCCCTTGGTATGTGACTTGATCTACTTGACTCCATTGACTTTAGATTCGAATGGGGCCGTAACTAACACCTCTTGGGCCTCATTTCCTCCCCTATTTGGGCCTTATCATGTTCCCCAGGGTTAAGGGTCGGAGCATGAAGTTTGAGACGACTTTTGTCGAGGAATAGCGAAACTGTCACAACTTGTGCATATGAGCTCGGAATGACTTGAAACTTGTTCCCTTAGACTCGGAACCTCTAGATCTTTATAGCATGCTATCTTAGCCTCCCGTAATCGTCGTTCTTAGCTTCTCCTTGCTCATATTTCCTTCAAATGACGAGATTTGAAGTAGAAACGACTAAATTCCTACAAATGACATTAAAGCACGAGAAATACTACAAAGGAGAGATTAGCTCACAAAATCACTTCTTAAAGTGGATAAACCATATCAAATCGAGCTAAAATGAGGGGATAAAATCATACAAATATTCACTTATCAAACTCCCCCAAGCTAAACCCTTGCTTGTCCTCAAGCAAGCATACAATAACAAACATGACAAGGACAAGGGCGGCGAGCAACAATCAATCCAACCAAATGCAGATCCCTTCTAGTAGCTTATGAAACACATCCCGAAACAACATGGGCATAGGGAAAATGCAAAACATGGTTGAGATTTACATAACGGCGCAGCATAAGGAACATCAAATAGACTTTTCGGCTCTTGCATGATCTTTTGACAATGGACTCTGACGGTGCACTCAACACTCAAATTTTTATATAAATCAAGGACATATTATTTTATATTTGAGTGGCACTCTCCTATCTACGACTCATGAGAATGCGCCCGCAATCTAATATGGTAAACAATTCAAAACATAAGTCAAAGATCACAATGCACATAGAAAAGAAGCCGAAAAATAAGAAGAAGGCTTTGGGAAATGGGCGAAAGGTGGACAAATAGTTATGGTCATGTGAAGGTTAGAATGAGCTAGCAACTGACCAATGATAAATGAATACTCAATCCAAACTTTCGGTTAATTCCCAAAAGACGAAAAACGAAGCCAGAAGGAACGGATTGGCTTATTACACACGAAACACAAGAGTGAACTCCTTCTAAACATTGAATTGACATTTTGAGGAGATACTCACAACTTCTTCTTTTATTTCTTTTTCTCTTTTTTTTTTCGGTTTTCAATTTTTTTCATTTTTCTATTTCATTTTTTTTCTTTCTTCTTTTTTTCCTGAACATCACTTCTTGAATATTTTGGTTCTCCCAAATTTAGTTTGTCATCAAGGAACAAAATCTTCTCAAAAGAGCACCCATACACCATAGTCTAGCTACTAGCTCGAAAGGTAGGCAGTTTTTATATGAGCTGTTGTTTTGTGAAACATTTGTATGAAGGGGCTAATTTTGAGGGGTAATTCAAAGTGAAAAAGGCTTCAAATATTAGTGAATCATGAATGCAATGCTTATAGGAATGAAATGAGAACCATACTTATGCATTTTTGATGTGACGCAAATCATAAGGAGAAACTACACACACCTAATTGGGATCGGGTATAGATGTACCGATCACTGGAGGCTCTACCTTACCGTATATGTAGTTTGCCAAAGTCAAGATCAAGCCTAATAAGTCTAAAATCAATCTCTCACCCACTGTGTACAAGACATCCCCATGTATGCAAAATCCCGTAAAAAGCGTGAAACATTGGCTAAAAAGCTACAATAAGGGAAATGCATTTAGGAATGACATTATGCACAACACAATTAGGTGGACAAAACACACAACTTTCTTTAATTTTTTGATTTTTTTGGATTTTTCAAAATTTTCAAATTCAATAAACAACTAGACTAAAACGACACAAACTAAATCCCTCCCCCAAGCTAGAATAACACATTGTCCTCAATGTGCGACACGTGTTTAAGCGCAGAAAACACAAAGAAGGACAACATAACCAACAAAGGAATGGGGGACGACTCAACAAAATGGTAAAAATGAAAAGAAAACATACAACTGTGCAGCAGCTCCCCCAAGCTAACTTGAAAACGGGGGCAAAGTACAACCCAAGCACCAAAGTACCTGTGATGAACAAGCTACTACAATACTAGATAAAATTATTGTCTTATTGTCAAAGCTATTAGAACCAAAACCAAATGAATTATTTAAAAATTAACATTATTAAATTGTCCAACAAAAATAATTTATTTCATAACAAAAATATAATAAAACACGGGTTGCCTCCCGCGAAGCTTTATTTAAATGTCTTGTTAGACTCTTTATTAATGAAAATAATTCTTTGTGCCTTAAAAAGCATGTCAATGCCCTTAGAAGTCGATCATATACCTGCGCATGAGCTATACAAAAACAAATGTAAGCAATTGACAAGATATAGGCATGAAATATTGAAGGTAAGATTTGATATATCTTATCATTGTGCGCATGACAAACTTCATAGATGACCACTGAGCTGCTCCACTCGTCAGTGAGAGATGGAGTAAAATGTTTAAGATCATGGAACAAACAATTAGTTCCCAAAATATTGTTAGTGGACTCTAATTGGGGGTAGGGTGAATCAAAGGATTGGGAATCAAAAATGGGTGGTTGATCCCACTTAATTTCAAAGCTAGGTTCACAAAACCCAGCATCATTTTCAAATAAATCTGGAATATCTTTAGCGAAGGGATTTTCAAAGAAATCTGATGACTGGATCGACAACTCTCCATTGGAGTCACAAATGGGCTTAACAACATCCTTGTCTAAAGTCTCGACTACCATATGGTTAATATCAATAATGGGGGTCTCAAAATTGTCAAATGGAACGACACTAGAGTGACTTTCAATAGAAAAGGTTGGACCATCATCATCGTCATCTATTAACTCATATGATTGGGGAGAATTAGACTCACATGAGGGGGCTGAAAAAGCACAGGAGAAAATAGACTCACATGGGGGTGAAAAAGCATAAGGAAAATTGATTGGCTTACATTTTGTAAACGTGGGTTCTTCCTTTTGCCCTTTGAGTATTTGAAGTTGAGCCCTAATTTCATTGATTTGCTCTTGGATTCTCAACCGCCGGTGCATTTCATCCAGAGATTGGGATGCCATAAAGTCCAAGAAAATCCAAAGTTCCTTTCCTCTCTTCTGATAAAAACTTCCACCACTCAATTGCATAGCGAGGCTATGATACTTAATGAGCATTCCATGAATCACGACATTCCTCATATAGGTCTCATCAAGGGTATACCCAAGAGAGATAATATGTCTACAATAGCTATAAAGTCGGTCGAGGTATTCATGGAAAGGCTCATTCTCGCATTGTGGAGGTTGGAAATAGATAGTTATTGAGAGAAAATAAAGCAATCCCTTTGAAAGAAAATATTCCTATTATCTGAAAAGAGTCACTACACTACAAGGAAAAGGTGAGAAAAATCTCAAGGAACAAGTGTTCCTCGACACAAAAGAAAAGAGAAAAAAAAACAAGGTAAAACTCTACTAATCACAAACAAACAAAACCGTGCTCCCCGGCAACGGCGCCAAAATTTGACAGGGTTGTCGCGTACCCTAATCAAAGATAAATAACCCAGACTAGGCTAACAACAAATTAATGTAATTAGGGAAGTAAGGGGTCGATCTCGGGGAGACGGGAGATACTTGTGAAAAGATATGATTAGAATTTCAACTTGTATGATTGTCACAATGTTTGTCACTAATTACTAAATGCTATAAAGAAAAAGAATCAATGCAATAAAGAAAACAATCTAGGGAAATAAGTTCACACATGTAGATTAACATATTGATGAAATTGGATTTAGGATATGCAAATAATTCATTGAGCGTTCGTAAGAATGGTGTGTTCATTACAATCATAGATCAGATGGTCTAGAAGGCTTTTAGTGCGATTTACTAGGTCTTAATCCACTATGTCATGCTTTGTCTATTCAAATCTCGTATATCTACCTTGGAAAAGAATTCCACACTAGTCAAATGATTTTGGCCAAAAATCGATAACTATCGTTACAATCCAAACATGCATAGACACAACGTTTTAAAGGCACAGTTTCTTTTATCCAATTATCATCTTTTAATCAATCTAACATGGCTATCCTACACCCTAGAAAAACGACTACTTATGCATGATTAACAATGAAAGGGAAACTAAGATTATAAAACTAAGAATGGTAAACATGATAAAGGAAATACAAAAAGAAAATGAAACTATAATGTAAAAACAAGAATAAGGATTACCGGAAAGGATGGGTAAAGATTGAAATGGAACAAGAACTTGAATAGGAAATACAAACCCGAAAACTTGAGTTCCAATTACAAGTAGAACCATACAAACTTAGAACTAAACTAAACTAAACTAGAGAAAACTAAAACTAAACTAAACTAAGAAAGATGAGAGAAAGGAGAGAAACTAAACTAAAGAGAGAAGAGAAGTGTTTTTGTGTACATCTTAGTTGTGTGGAGGCTAGGCTATTTATAGGGTTGAGAGGCTGCCAAAATACGTCCGGATTCATGCTCATAAAACAAGCCATTAAGCCTTGCATTTAAAGAGAGGGTGATGACGTGAAGCTGCGTACGTCAGCAAACAAACCCGATCGGGGAAATGGTAACCCGATCGGGGATATTGTCAGTTCAGAATTTAGATTCGAATGGGGCCGTAACTAACACCTCTTGGGCCTCATTTCCTTCCCTATTTGGGCCTGATCATGTTCCCAAGGGTTAAGGGTCGGAGCATGAAGTTTGAGACAACTTTTGTCGAGGAATAGCGAAACTGTCACAACTTGTGCATATGAGCTCGGAATGACTTGAAACTAGTTCCCTTTGACTCGGAACCTCTAGATCTTTATAGCATGCCATCTTAACCTCGCGTAATCGGCCTTCTTAGCTTCTCCTTGCTCATATTTCCTTCAAATGACGAGATTTGAAGTAGAAACGACTAAATTCCTACAAATGACATTAAAGCACGAGAAATACTGCAAAGGAGAGATTAGCTCACAAAATCACTTCTTAAAGTGGATAAACCATATCAAATCGAGCTAAAATGAGGGGATAAAATCATACAAATATTCACTTATCAAGTTCATTGTTAATAGCTTAGGATAATGAATTTTGGAATAAATTGGATCAAAGGATTTCATAGTAAGCCTCTTTTACCTTGTGGTTGTTAGCGATCATGTTTTCCTAGATATAAATATTTTGTTGGTGGTTTCTAATAAGAGTTTTGATGGAGATAAGAAGATTAGAGTACGCAATGAATTTTCATGTGGGTGGTTAGTTGTGGGTCTACCGTGTCGATGGACTGTTGGAGTAGGTGTCCTCCACAAAAGTGCGCCACATAATAAATCTTATTATGGAATATAATTGGGATATTTATTGACTATATATATGATTAGTCAGTTGATTAACGTAAATCAATAACTGTTGGCTGACTAGAGTTTGACGTTATTGTCGTTTGACGGCGGTGATCAACTGATCCCTTTCGGTCACACCTAAATGATGAAATCGAGATAGTAACTAATTATTTGTATACGATACAGTTAATTAGTACATTACATATATTCGATATGTACGAGAGTTAATTGTTAGAAATTGAGTTAAGAACTCAAATTCGATTAAACTTATTTTCAATTATGCGATCATTGACTAATAAATTTATATCTTATTTTAATACGATTAAATAAGATTTAACTTAGTAATTAATCGTTAAATTACTAAATTAGTTGAGGTTTTGAGATAGAGGTAATTAGTTAATTATATTTACAAGGAGTTGTAAAATAAATTAAATAAGCATTGTGGGACCCATTATATATTGATATAATGGTAAAATATTACTTAAAATGTTAAGCACATATTATTTATTTAATTGAGTCATATAATTGTTATATGATCAAATTAACACTTAATTATACAAGATAATTAACCATATGATCAATAAGTATTTGTAAGACAAATATCAACAATCAAAATGGACCAAACTAAGGCCATTGTGGCCGGTTGGCTTGTAGTTACAAGGTGATGATTTTTGTTCATGTTTACACTACTTAGTTACCTTTTGAAAGTGACATAACAAGTAGTAAACAATCATCACTTGTTCTACAACACTCCACTCTAATGCATGTGAACAAATTAAACAAAATAATAGTCCATTTGTGGACTAAGTAATCCGGCCTCTTGGCCTATATAATGAACATTTGTGTTCATTTTATACTTACTTCATTTTGTGCTTGTTTTCTTACTTCTCTCAAAAACCTCATCTTCTTACTAAAACTCTCAAACTCTAATATTTACTAAGTATTACTAGTGTAGTAATATAGTCATAATATTAGTAAAATAATATCTATCTTATTATCTAGATAATAATAAGGGTAGATTATTTGGGTTAATCTTGGTGCAACTTAGAGGAGATTTTCTACTTTGGAGATTATTTGTGTTCATCCATATTATTAGCTCAAGAACAACAAGAAGGAGTTCTTGTTGTGCCCTTATATTTTCCATATCAATGTGAGGAAATTTCTTCTCTTATATAAATGTCTTTATATTTGCATGCATGGTACATAGATCATTAAATACTAAATTAACAAGTAATTTAGCAACTAATTAGAGGAGTCTAATTAAGGTCTATGGACTTTCAATTGGTATCAGAGCTAGCTTGTAGCATGCATGTTCATTTTGGACATTTTTATTAAAGTTATAAGATAACTAATAAATCAAAGATTTTGAGTTAAAATACGATTCTGACGAAAATTTTGTTGCATGTATACCTACTGACCTCAAAATGTTTGTGGTCAAATTTCGTGATTTTAGGGATTAATTTGCTATTTATTTTGATTTTTGGCGTTTAAACCGAGGTAACATGCATTTTATGAGTTAAAAGTTAACTAAAAATAGTTGCATGTTGATTCTGGCCATGAAATTTTAATATGATCTCACATGAATTTCTTACATATTTTATGTAAAATTTCGTGAATTTTACTTATGTATTGCATGTTCATTGATTTTTATACGATAAAAGTCGATAATATGAGATTATAATGTTCATAAAATTGAAACGTCCATTTCTGGTCTTGAAAATTTTTTGTACATTTTACATTCTGATGATGATACTCTTGGTGAAATTTCATAATTTGTTTGACTGTTTTACTATATCTAATGTTTTTATTTGATAAAACCATTAAATACAAAGCTATTTGTTCATAAAATTAATTTAAATTTTTTGAGAAAATATTTTTTATTTTTATAGTTCCTGGAAATTTTCCAGAATGTACAAAATTTTTTGGTTTCAAATTTTATGATGTTTATATTTTATTTTGGTTTTATTTCATAATTGTTATGATTAAACCATAATATTTAGCAAATGAAATCAAATCGATCTAATTAATGACCAACAAAATTAGTAGTGACTAATTTTGAGTTCTAAATCAGTTTAGTTAATTAGTTTGAATTTAAATGAGATTTAAAAGTTGATAGTGATTTTTTAATGGTTAAAAATCAATAAATCCAATAAATCAGAAAAAATAAACTACTATGAGCATGAATGAATTGTAGGACGATTTTGGCATGAATTTTTGCAGAAATTTATTTAATTTATGGTTGAATGAATGAATGTCATTTATTTAATAATTTATGCAAATTTTGTACCTAGTATGGCCTAGTTATTTTTAATCGTTATTACCCGTAGGGTAAGGGAATAACGGTTTGGTTGTAATTTTATTGCGATCTCGTATCGCCGGTTTGTATAATTTAATAATTTTATTTTATAGAATAAATGTATAATAGGAATTTGTATATTTGTATATTTGTAATTATTTTTAAGAAGACCGGTGACTCCCTCAAGACGGTGCCATTTTGGACGGTGTTCCAAGTGAAGAGGCAAGGGACCAAGGAGTTGGGTTCCGAATTTGTAACTATCTAGTTAATTTTGATTAGCTAGGTGGCCATACTAGGATTTGATTGTTGCTTGGTTGCTTGCTTTATTTCCGCTCATGCCAAAATCGTCACACATGCATTTTATTTACCGTTATTGTCAATTCAACGTTATTCACAATTCACCGACTTAGTTCAATTATAGGGAATTAATAACTAAATTGACAAGATCTCTCACATATTTAAAAATTGAGATTAGCCTTACCAATTAATAACACCTATGAATCCCGTGTTCATTAGGGCTACCCCGCTCGTGGGTCCCTTTTTACCTCGGGTAAGTAGGGTGATACGATCACAAGCTAAAATTGGATGGGACTCAACGAGATAAGCGTTATCTTGGGACTAGGAGATGGATTTAGTTGAAATCCGTCAACCAAGAGTTCTAAGGGTAGAATTAGTCAAGTAATGACTTACCATTTCTAGATAAAAGTAGCATGCGATGACTATTTTATTTAAAGATGGGTCTTGGAATATTTTTATATAATTTAGTGAGAGGTCATAGAGAAATGCTAAACTTGTAAAATGTTTTCAAGAATTAACAATGAATGTTTATATATTTCTTTTGTTGTAGAGTAACCATATTTAGCCACAATGTCAACTTCATCAAAACAACGCAACCTTGGGTAAGGCTCATGGTTGAGATCCGTCAGGACAAAGTGTGTCCTAAAAGATGACGGAAAGTAGTAGTAAGTAGTAACTCCGTTAAAGGGGAGTCGACGAGCAGAGCGCCGCGATATCGATAAAGTGCTAGACTACTTAGGTCGAAGAGACCCAAAAAACCGAACCGCGACATAGATCGTCAGCGGTGGTGTGATCGGGCCGAATAGCCGCCTTATTGAAGTTTGAAGGTTTGCTAATGACGTTCAAGAATGTTCTGATTTGGTAAATCTCAACCAAACTCAAACTCAATTGATATTCTCTCGATGAATATGAGCTATTCACCGAGGATAACGTCAATATTTTCAAACAGCCCCTCAAATTCTCCAATATGAGGCCGGTACGAAATTCTTTGACCACTAAGCTTCAAAGGGGCCAAAAATTGGCCCCAACGTGCTCAAAATGGCTTGAGCACGTGGGACACTTAGAGCGAATAGGGTGCCAAATTCCGAAGCAATTAGTGGGGGTTTAAAATCACTTCATTCACT
>JAIUZE010031068.1:0-11105 GCA_022085475.1 Heliosperma pusillum | reverse complement strand
GTGAGCTAGCGGGCGTTGTCCCTGGAAGTTTCACCTCTAGACGATATTAGCTAGTTTTGCTAAACACTTGTTCTTTGCTAACATTTTAAGAGACCCCGTCTCTTTGTTGTATTTTCCGCATTTAGTTGTAATATTTTGACACTCCTTGTGTTATTTAACTTGCATGTATAAAAGTTTTTAAATTTACCTATTTCCGCTATGTAATTCACATGCTTGTATGTTTTATATTTCCGCATTCGCGAGGGTTGTCACAATTATAACGGTTGCTTGGTATGTCATTTGGGAATTGGATGTCTCTAATTGGTGGATTCTAAAAGAGACTTTGCTTTAGGGTAATTATAGGAAAAACATAAAGCCGTGTTCCAGGCCGGTCTGGAGGCCGGCGGCCGGTACCCCGGCTCGGAGCACAAGCTAAAACCAAAAATAACCAAAAACAGAGCAGTGTGTTCCTGGCCGGTCAGGAGACCGGCGGCCGGGCACCCGGCCAGGACCACCCCTATACAAAGATCACCAAATTTCCAAAGTTGTTACTGATGTGTTCCCAGCCGGTGGGCAGACCGGCGGCCGGTCACCCGGCTGGGAGCACCTCTTCACCCGTGAGCAACATTCAACATTCCAATCAATTCCAATTCTCATAATTCACTTCTAATAATTATCAACAAATCAATATTCATCATCAACAATCATCAAATAATAACAATCATCATCCATAACATGAATCCTAAGCTTCTAATCGTATTCTAAATACAATTTCTAGCATATAAAGCATGTAAAACACGTAAATGATATCGAGTAACCCTTCACCGTTACCTTTATGAGTCTTCACTACTCGTCAAGCTCCTCTTCAATTAGGTAATAGTCTTTGTCGGGATCTAGGAGGTCACCACCTACAAATAGATCATAAAAGATGAATAAAATTCATCTTGAGAAAGACAGAAAGTTTGAAAACCGAGAAAGACGATGATTTTAATATCAATACGGATAGAGGAAGGTAAGAGGGGAAGAATGAGACGAACTTACGTGAATTTAAGCAAAGAACGAATGAGCTACGATGATTTTAAGATCGGAAAGTTTATGGAGGCAAGGGTTTTGATTTTGCTTAAGGAAGAAGTAAGGTTGAATGTGTTTGAGTGAATGAAATAGGTTAAGGGAGTATGAGTGGAATATAAAGGAAAAAGTCAATAAAAGTCAAACTCGCCTTAAGACGGGATTCTCATGGAATCTCGCGGAAATTCCAAATACGAACTCGGAAAATCTAAATTCGACTCGGAATAATAAATTCTAAATAAAAACTTAAATTCACTGAAAAGCATCCGTAAAATATTTTCATTATAAAAATTAGGGTACATTTCCGGGTGTTACAATCACCCCACCTTTTAAAAAGTTTCGCCCTCGAAACTTGAGGGAAAGAAAAATACATTACTCGAATAGACTCGGATATTTACTGCGCATAGAAGCTTCAGTTTCCCAAGTCTCTTCTTCGACATTAGCACTTCTCCACAAGATTTTCACCAAAGGAACTACTTTACTTCTCAACTGTCTATCCTTGCGATCTAGGATACGGATCGGCTTCTCTTCAAAAGATAAATTCGGTTCAAGCTCGGGCAATTCAACTTGAAAGACATGGCTTGGATCACTAACTTACTTTCTCAATTGAGAAACATGGAATACATTATGAACCTTAGCCAAATTCGGCGGCAAATCCAACTTATAAGCAACGGCACCAATCCTCTTCACAATATCAAAGGGTCCAATGTATTTCGGGCTCAATTTACCCTTAACAGCAAACCCTTTAACACCCTTCATTGGAGATACTTTCAAGAACACTTTATTTCCAACCTCAAATTCTAACGGCCTTCTTCGGATATCGGCATAAGACTTTTGACGGTCTTGAGCGGCTTTCATTCTATCACGAATGACCTTCACATTATCAATGGTTTCAACAAGAACATCGGGGCCTAAATCACGATTGTCACTTAATTGATTCCAACATATAGGACTCCGACATTTCCTTCCATAAAGAGCTTCATATGGAGCCATCTTGATAGATGCATGATAACTGTTGTTGTAAGAAAATTCCACCAACGGTAGACTCTTTTCCCAACTAGACTGGAAGTAAAGAGCACAAGCTCTAAGCAAGTCTTCTAAAGTCTGAATAGTCCTCTCTGTCTGACCATCCGTAGCGGCATGAAATGCAGTACTCATCAACAACTTACTACCCATGGCTTCTTGCAAAGCTTTCCAAAATCTCGAACAGAATCTCGGATCTCGGTCGGATATAATCTCCTTAGGAACTCCATGGTATCTAACAATTTCATCAACATAAAGCTTTCGATAATCGATCCAAACTCAAGTTTCCTTGGATCGGACTTAAATCTAGCACCACTTGGTCAATCGATCAACAACAACCCAAACGACATCTTTACTTACAACGGTCCTTGGCAAAGCCATAACAAAATCCATAGAAATAGATTCCCCCTTCCATAGCGGAATATCCAAAGGTTGTAGCAATCCACCGGGCCTCTTGTGTTCAATCTTCACTTGTTGGCAAGTAAGACATCTTCCAACATAAGACACAACATCACCTTTCAAGTTCGGCCACCAAAATTGTAGCTTCAAGTCTTTGTACATCTTATCACCACTGGGGTGAATAGAATAAGGGGAAAGGTGAGCTTCATCAAGAACTCGCTTCCTCAAATTAAGAGCATTAGGAACAAATAAACGACCATGGAAACGAGAACACCTTCATCATCAAACTTGAAATCTTTACCTTTACCTTCAAGAATTTTGGCTTGAATAGACTTGTAGGTAAGATCATCAACTTGGCTTTCGCGGATTTCACGGAGAAATACAGGCTCGGCAATCATAGCACCAATATGAACAAATCCACGCTCTACAAACTCCAAACTCAACCTTCGAAACTCGGCACAAAGATCAACAGGTAATACATGCATAGCATTCAAAGCATGAGAAGCCTTCCTACTAAGAGATCGGCAAACCAACATTAGCCTTATCTCATGATTACAATAACTCAAAATATAATGTTCACCAATTCCAACCTTCTTCGTTGCTCATATTCAACTCTTTTTGAGTAAATATGTATTTCAAACTCTTGTGATCGGTGAAGATACGACAATGAACTCCAATTAGGTAATGTCTCCACACTTTCAAAGCATGAACAACAGCGGCCAATTCTAAATCATGAGTAGGATAGTTCACTTTATGAACTCTCAACTGCCTTGAAGCATAAGCCACCACCTTCCTATTTTGTATAAGAACATAACCCAATCCCATTTTAGAAGCATCACAATAGAAATCAAAGTCTACTCCATCTTCAGGCAAAGTCAACACCGGAGCGGTAGTTAACCTCTTCTTTAACTCTTGAAACGCTGCTTCACAAGCTTCATTCCACAGGAATTTGGTTTCCTTCTTCAATAACTGAGTCATCGCTCTAGCAAGCTTAGAGAAATCTTTGACAAACCTTCGGTAATAACCAGCTAAACCAAGAAAACTTCGAATCTCCCTAATGTCTGTCGGACTTTTCCAATCAACAACGGCCTCAATTTTAGAAGGATCCACCATTACACCCTCTTTAGAAATCACATGCCCAAGAAAAGACACCTTAGGTAACCAAAACTCACACTTGGAGAACTTAGCATACCACTTCTGACGACGAAGAACACCTAGAATAATCCTTAAATGAATAGCATGCTCTTCTTCGGACTTGGAGAAAATACGAATATCATCAATGAACACCACCACACACTTGTCAAGATATTCACTAAATGTGCGGTTCATTTGATCCATAAAGATAGCGGGAGCATTCGTCAATCCAAAAGGCATCACCTTGAACTCATAATGACCATACCTTGTACTAAAAGCGGTCTTCGGAATATCAACATCTCGAACAGGAATTTGATGATAACCGGATCTCAAATCAATCTTTGAAAAAGTAGAAGCACCCTTTAGTTGATCAACCAAATCTTCAATTCTTGGTAAAGGATATCTATTCTTGATTGTAATCCGATTCAATTCACAATAATCAATGCAAAGTCTCATCGAACCATCTTTCTTCTTTACAAAAAGAACGGGAGCACCCCAAGGTGAGGCACTTGGTCGAATAAAACCCTTTTCAATCATATCATCCAGCTGCTTCCTTAATTCTTTCAATTCGGACGGAGCCATACAATAAGGAGCTTTGGCAATGGGACCAGAACCAGGTACAAGATCAATAGAGAATTCAATATCACGCTCAGGAGGAATCCCGGGCAAATCTTCGAAGAATACATCAACGAATTCTCGAACAATAGGCACATCTTCAATACTTGGCAAAGAGGTATTTGAAGAAGTCACAACACACAAGAATGCTTGGTGACCTTTTCTAACCATACTTACCAATTTCATAGCGGAAATTAAAGACACACCTTTACGGGGATGAGATCCCTTATAGGTTATTCTAACCCCTAAAGGACTCTTTAAGAAAATCTTTTGATCACGACACTCGATCCTATCATGATACATTGCTAGCCAATCAATACCTAGGATTATATCAAACTCTCCTAGAGGAAATTTAAAGAGATTAGCGGGAAAGATAGAACCCGCAATAGATATTCGAACATTTGGATAGAGGATAGAACAAGAGATAATATCTCCAGATGGTAAGGATATGGGAGTATCCTCACTAGATGTAGGCTTGATAGATAGCTTATTAACATAAGACGATGACACAAAAGACATAGAAGCACCGGTATCAAATAGAATAAGACACGGTTGCTCTAAAATTGAGAACATACCCGTAATGATCTCGGGATGAGCATCGGCTTCGGCACGGCTCATGACAAAGATGGAACCCTTAGGTTTAGGAGGAGGTGGGGGGCAACTTTCGATCGGGGAAATCCTCGTAACGATGACCACCCTTTTGACAAAAGTAACAAAGATAAGGTCGGTTGGAACACGGCACACCGGGATGATGTGGAAGTCTACACCGGTTGTAAAAGCGACCTTGAGCTTGAGCTTTCGGATCATAATGCTTATGAGCCACATTTGAAGTAGCTCTAGGAATAAAAGGAGAAGGATTTCTTGTATTTACATTTGAAGGATTGAATCTCCTCTTATTAGCATAAGAGTTAGAAGGAGACGGAATAAACGGTCTCTTCCCAAATACATTAGGTCTTGGAGAGAAAGAAGGAGAGGTATTATTCATCACAACTTCATCTCTAATAGCCTTTATAGAATTCTCGGCCCACAAGGCATCATCATATAGATCTCCAAAGGAGGTAGTATTCCTCCTCACTTTACTTTGCAGAACGGCACTCAACTTGTTTCGGTAATAGAACGCTCGGTCCTCATCATCTCGGATAAGTCTTGGAGCAAAATGAGCAAGCCCTAGTCTTTTCCGCCTCTTTCGTGAATTGATCTACCGAATTTGGGGTACTCGGCGTTTGCTTTGTAAGACCGAGTCTTGGATGCGAAACGTCATCGCATGTCGAATTGGAAAATGGTTTATTCCGAGATTCTGGCCAGATTTAGACTAGGACCGGATATTTATTATCGTCGTGCTACCAGGAGGAAATTAGTCTACATATACGAAATGTAGCATCGTGTATGAGTTCAGGGAAATGTCCATCCGTGGATGCCTTTTAATCATTCTTGCTGGGACACGATGCTAGTGCGTTTCATTTATCGTGAGAGTTGTGTCTTTGTGTCGTCTGTTGAAATGCGTGATTTCATGATATTGTTCATGCGTATTTGCATGATTGGACACCGTCAATGTCTTGGTTCGTAGGCTGATAATATGATGGATTTATTGTGGTCATTGCATGACTTGGCATGGTTTGTTTGTCGAGTCTCAATCTTATCAAACTTATACCGCTAACGGTGAGATGCAAGCCCTAGTGAGCGTATTCGGTTGCTTAAGAGTGTCTTCCCCGAGTCTTTGAATAACATGATGGATTCGGATTTGATTTCCATATGATCTTATCATTATTTATGAATTGCCTATTTATCTTATCGTAACTCACATGTATATTTATATATGCATGTCGTACTTTTGTATTTTTTTATGTACGTTTAATGTGATATGGCTGGGAGAACCCGGAGTTACTCCCCACTGACTGTGGCGTTCATGTTTTTCATGAATGAACAGGTTGCTTGCATTGGATGACTTTTTGGATATGATATTTTGGGGTTCGGGTGTGAGCTAGCGGGCGTTGCCCCTGGAAGTTTCACCTCTAGACGATATTAGCTAGTTTTGTTAAACACTTGTTCTTTGCTAACATTTTAAGAGACCCCGTCTCTTTGTTGTATTTCCGTATTTAGTTTGTAATATTTGACACTCCTCGTTTTATTTAACTTGCATGTATAAAGGTTTTTAAAACTACTTATTTCCGCAATATAATTCACATGCTTGTTTGTTTTATATTTCCGCATTCGCGAGGGTTGTCAGAAACCTAGTGAAGAGGAGTTGGAAAATAATATTTTTCAAGAACAACCGGAGGAAGTGTTTGAGTCACCACCTAGAATACCATCTCCATTTAACGTCCTTTACCCACCCAATATGGAGGATAATAGGACAATCGGTGAGATTCGGGCTAGGAATTATGAGGAGCAACCACTTTGTATTGCATATCCTCCCATGGGGGTTGTGAACTTTGAGCTCAAAGGTTTCTTCGTCCACAACTTACCTAGATTCCATGGCATGGTGGGGAATGACCCTAATAGACACTTGGCCGACTTTTATATGATTTGACAAGGTGCTATTCCCCAAGGAGTGACCGAAGATCAATTCAAGCTAAGGGCATTTCCGTTTTCTCTTCAAGATGCGGCAAAAGAATGGCTCTTTTGCCTTCCGGCTCACTCCGTTACCACTTGGGTGGGCTTGAAGAAAACGTTTCTTGAAAAGTATTATCCGGATTCAAGACACAATCAATCAAAGAAGCTTATCACTACCATTGAGCAAGAAATGGGAGAGACCCTTTATGATTATTGGGAGCATTTCAAGAGTCTTGTGGCAAGATGCCCATACCATGGCATGTCGGAAGATGATTTGTTGACGGCTTTCAATGAGGGGTTGTACCAAAATGACCAAAGAATGAACATTGCCGCCACCGGAGGTGGAATTGATACACTTAATGTGGCCGAGGCCAACAATATTATTGAAAAATTGGCAATGAACACAAGAAGATATGGAAGAAAGAGTGAAAGGGGAGGAAGCTCTAGGAATGTATCTTCCATGGAAGATCCGTATGCTTCTCAAAATCACAAGATCATGCCAGAAATGGGTGAACTTAAAAGTATGGTGTCAAACTTAATTGTTAACAAAGGTAACTCCTTCTCTCAACACCCCGAACCAATTGAATGCTTATATTATGGGGGTGACCATGCCACCAACACATGCTACATCATGATTGAACAAGGAGCAACTATGGAAAGTGTTAATGTTATGGGGTATGGGAAGTACAATTCAAGAAACCCAAGTGGAGGAGGAATGTACAACCAAGTGTGGAACCGCGATTTTTGGGATGGGGAGGGAACAAGTCAAAAAGCTTTGAAAATGGTCAATTCAATAATTTGAGAGCCCAAAATCCCACCCAAAATCGGAACTCCAATTTCCAACAAAACCCCCAAAGAAATTACAACAATCAAAGACCCAACAATTCAAATTTCCCAAGTAACTCTCAATCTCAAAACAATGCTCAAAGACAATCGAACCAAGGCCCCATTCAATGAAATTCTTCTTCTCAAGGGAACTTGAGTGATATCTTGCAAACACTCCTTGCCAATCAAGAGAAAGATAGAGAGGAGGCAAGGAGAAATCAAGAGGAGGCAAGGAGAAATCAAGAGGAGGCAAGGAGAGATAGAGAAGAGGCAAGGAAGGATAGGGAGGCAAACAACCTTAGGGTAAGCAACTTGGAAACCCAACTATCCCAAATGGCCTCCAATATGTCAAAATCCCAAGCTTCAAGCTCCACACGATTCCCCTCTCAAACCATCCCACCACCTAGGAAGAATGCTAGTGCCATGACCTTAAGGGGAGGCAAGGAGTTGGAGGTACACCCCCTTGGAAAAGGCAAGGAAAAGATGAAGAACCTTGAGATGGAGACCTTGGAAATTGAAGACCAAGGAGATTTGTTAGTTGGTCTTGAAGAGCTATCAAAGAATGGGAAAGGGACATCCACAAGCAAGGACCCCAAGGGAGACACTTCAAAGATGGGTAAAGACATTATTGATGATAATGAAGTAGAGGAATACATACCGGAAGCCTCATTTCCTAGTGCTTTGCTAAGCACAAGGAAATATGACAAGGAGAACGACTTGTATGAAACTTTCCGGAAGTGTGAGGTAAACATGCCTCTTCTTAAGTTGATAAATAGTGTCCCTAGGTATGCAAAGTTCTTGAAAGAACTTTGTACACCTAAGAGAAAGCCTAAGAAAGGAGCCCATAAGGTTAGGGTGAGTGAGCATGTTTCGGCAATTTTCAAGCAAAACTTACCAAAGAAATGTGGAGACCCGGGCATGTTCACCATCTCTTGCACCATTGGAGGGCAAAGTTTCAAACGTGCCATGTTAGACCTTGAAGCCTCTATCAACGTCATGCCCATATCCATCTTTGAGACCCTAGGCTTAGGACCTTTGTCTAAGACCGGGGTGGTTATTCAATTAGCCGATAGGTCTAGTGTCTATCCCAAAGGCTTATTAGAGGATGTACTAGTAGAGGTAGACAACCTTGTCTTCCCGGCGGATTTCTATGTTGTAGACATGGAGTCTAGTTCAAGTGCCACTCCTCTTCTCCTTGATAGGCCATTCATGAAAACCTCTAAGACCAAGATTGATGTGTCAAACGGATGTTTGACAATGGAATTCGAGGGAAATAAATTGACCTATATTATATATGACTCTATGAGACACTCTCGTGATGTTCAATCCTTTTTTTTCTTAGATATTTTCGAGCCAGTGATACCTCAAATGTACAAGTTATGTGATAGGGACCCACTTGAGGTGTCCCTAACTAACAATGTGGAAGAAGAGGAGTTGCGTTTTTTGTTGTCGGTTGTTGTGCAGGAACATCTCAAGAACTTGGAAAAAGAAGAGCCACCAGACAGTTACGAATAACTCAACACCATCGACTATAAATAAATGGCAAATTTTGTACATACTCTATCCTTGTGAATATTTCATTTAAGTTTCATTGTAAATTTTTAGCATTTGAGTTGTTTTTAAGTAGTTAGAAATTGCATCAATCAAATCTTTTGAAGTTACTAACGATTCTGAGAAGTTTTTGCAAGTTTTCGGCCGTCTCGGGATGCGTGCCACGGGTAAAAAGTGCAAGACTCGATGAAATTTTGATATTGAAGGTTATTTTGGGACATTGTAGTGAAAATCGAAGTGTAGTGGTGTTTGGAAGACTTAGCCAAAATTTGGCTAACTGCAAAGCTTGAAGGAAATCCGGCAGTGAAGGACGCTGCCAGCGTCACTGGGCGCTGCCAGCGTCGTGTTCTTATTTCAGCCCCTTTATTCCTCAATTGCAAGAGTTCTTCAACATTACAACTTCAATTTTCACGAACCAAAAACCCCAAAAACAACCCCAATCCTTCAAAACTTTACCTTTCTCCCCCAAATCTTCACAAACCTTCATCAAAATCAATCAAATATTTCATCCTAACCTTCATTCTACCTTCAAACACCTCAAAATCAACCTAAATCACTCAAAATCTCAAAACAGTTGCCTTTAGAAAACCTAGAAAACTCTTTCTCAAATTCGAATTTAAGGAGCTTTAGTGGGTTTTTAAAGGGTTTTGAAGGATTCCTTGGTTATTCTAATCATCAAGGAGCTAAAGTTTTGTGGAATCGGGAAGGTATAACATCATACTTAAGTTTTTCCATTATTCTTTGATTTTTGCTCGAAAATTTAGGCTTGAATTAGTCTTATTTTGAGTTTTTCCCTTGCCCTTGTTGATTGTGTAGCTAGGATTGGTAAAAATTTTCTGAGTAAGGCATAAGAATTCAACAAACACTAAGCTTTTGAGGTGTTGAGATTGTTGCACACCAAGTGTTTGTTAAATTGCTTGTTTGAGTGAAAAACTTCTTTGAGTGTTTGCTTGTTGTTGTCTTGTATTGTATTGTTGAAATTGTTGCAGAAAATGGCTCTTAAAATCTCCAAGTTGTTTGGGAAGGGAAAGAATAAGAGGGCCGCGGTGACTGAGCCCGACACCGATGTTGAAGCGGTGTTCATGGGTTATGAGAGGTTGAGTGCTCAACATAAAAAAATCTGGGACAAACTTACCGCCCCCCGACAACAACCCCTCATAACCACAAAATTATTTTCCCCAAGCACCCTCCATGCCTTGGGAATGTTCGACTTAACAAGGGATATGCTAGCTAAAGTAGGGCTAGAAGCTTATCTCAAACCGGACTCTTGGGATCACACCTATAATAGTTTCGCGTACGAGTTTCTAGATACCTTGTCCGAGTTGGACGTTCCCGAGGTTAATGAAAGACCCTACCGCTTCCGTCTCAACCAAAATTGGCACAACGCCCCAATCTCCGAAATTCGCCAAATCCTGAAAATCACAAAAAAACCCTGATGAAATTAAATGCCCCAAGGGGGAATGCACATCATGTGGAGCAATATTACGGGTTGTAACACCGCATCTAAGGATGCCAAACTCTCCACAATCACCCACCCCGTACTTCGACTCATTACCCGGTTCCTTACCACCATTTTTAACTCCGCGGGAGAGCCCGCTAAGGTACCGGAGAAAATCCGGTTGTGTTTGTGGACTATGCTCCCGGGAGGGGTGGGGGTACCGGATTGGGCGGACTTGTTTATGAGAGCTTGTATCAAACACCGCAAAAAATCTACTAAAGCAAGTATCCACCTTGGGGGGGTGATTACCTTTTTGGTGCAACACTATGAGGGAGGGATTGATGAGGAGCAAGAGGTCAACTCGTGTAAGGGTTGGGGAGTGGAACCACTTTGGGCTAGAGGAGGTACACATGTTAAAAATTAGCAAAGTGGAACCTTTGAGAGGATTTTGGTTGGGGAGTGATGGCCTTAGCTATATGAAGATGCCTCGACCTTCAAACAACCCTTTACCTAGGGGGCC
>JAIUZE010031065.1:0-10355 GCA_022085475.1 Heliosperma pusillum | reverse complement strand
AAAGTCTCACGACAAGGGAAAATCCACAATCCATTATCGGTTATAAAGATTCTTTAATACGCCATAACATCCTTAATTCGATCATTACTACGCTCGAAGCCTCAAATATAAATAATCACATTAGCAAACTATGGTGATTATAATCCTCAAGATAAATGAGTTCACCATTCTAACTCTATATTCCATAACAACCGAGCACTCACTATCCAAAACTTGCAACAAACATTTCTCAATCTCAAACTATGATTCCTTGAGAATAAAAGAGAATTACTAATTCCAAACCACAAATGATCAATCACTTGGCAATCAGACAACCATTCAAATCATCTAATTCATCTAAAACTCAAAATGAATTGATTTTCATTTATGACAATACTCCTCAAACTTTGGGTACCGACTCAATTTCCCTAAAGCAAAGTCTCTTTTAGAATCCACCAATTAGAGACATCTAATTCCCAAATGACATACCAAGAAACCGATATAATACTCAACAACAACGAATATCATCTCGCTCAACTTGATTCCCAAAATAGCACTACACTAGCAAGCTCAAATAAATGAAGCCACCAAGAGAGTACAATACCACCAACAGATTCATCCTAAGGTTTAAATCCCAATCCTATTCATGATCAAAATCAACACGAAGCTAGCTAACAACCTAATCATCTCACCAGAGGGAAGACAATGACACCATGACATTGGAAACGATAGGAGATTTCGAGGGAAACACGAACGCGATAAGATCGGACGAAAATTAGAGGAACGCTAGAGGCAGGGAGCCAAAAGCTAGATATTTGATAGATATAGCTATGAAGGTAGCCAAGCAAAGGAAGAGATAAGAGAAAACAATTTCCTAGGAATCGGGCTTAGTAGGAACTTGCATGAAAGGAAATGGAAAGGGATAATGGCACGAGAAAAAGGGTTAAGGTTTAATCCACAAAATTCCCTTTTCAAACTCAGGGCGATAGCAAAGCAAATCATCTCAATAACAAAGGTCTCTTACAAGGGACCCTCGTACCACAAATCATCGGAGTAAGGTACACCTAGTTTTAACCAATCGATTACAACCCAATTCATCCATACTTTCATATAACACGGTATCCCAATTTCGGAATTGCAACTTAAACATAATAACATTCTCTCAACTCCATAATTTGACACATTCCCAAAGGTTTCAAAAACCGAAGAACCAATAAGGAATTCTCCATACTAATCTCTTTTCAACTCCTACGGCCACAAGGTAGAACACCAAACAAAACGTCATTATCAACAACATATAGCCCACGAGTTCATTATTAACAAAGTACAACCTCAAGTCAAACATCATCATTAACGTCCCAAGGTATTTCCATCATAGCTCACATCAAAATCCTCAAATAATATGGTTCAACTTACAACGAAACCTTACTACTCCAAACGAGTCTCCGATACCATAAGATAAGATCATAACTTTAAATCCAAGAACTATAGCCAAATGATTTTCCACCAAGCCTATACTCACAAACACACAATATAAAACCACAAGACGTCACTTAACCTCAAAAGTATTTAGCACCTCAAGATATCATTCAAAACTTCTTATTTACACCAATTAGACATATCATAAGCATGGTCTTCAAAACATGAATAAACTTTCTAAGTCCAAAGACCTTAAATTACTAATGAGTTAAGAAGTCCTAGCCAACTCATTCAACTTTACACCATAAAATACCATGAACTATCCACACATTAGTCATGGCAAGCATCAAACATTAAAATCATCAAACTTATCTTACTACCTTTCCTTAGAGTTACAACCAATCATCATTATAGGGTGAAATTAGATCTACACCATTTTCCTCAAATAAAAAAAATTCATTCTAACAAACACTAATATTCCACAAAATTCAAAGTTCTTCCGACCAAGTATAATATACCACAAACAAATGGGTATGGCATCCACAAAAATGTTACAAGAGGAAAGTAAGGATACCAATGGTAAGATGGAGGATCTATCAAGAGTAATTTCCAAGAGGCAAACAAGACGGAAGAGAAAGAAGCACCTAGATAGAAGGAAGAGAGCATAATACATTAAGGACGAGAGAATTCATAGATGAGGAAGAAATACACTTCAATTAGGCTTGTCAATCTTCAAATCTTCGATAGAGGATACTTCTTCTAAGTAACACAATGATCCACCTCAAAACGGTAGATACAAACAAACATATCATCACTCAACACAATCAACAAACAAGTTAGAACCTAACAAACATCAAGTACACCAAAGACTACCACCTTAGGTCCTTAAGTCTACCCATCTCTCATTTATTATTTCAAGGTCAAGTAGTTTAAGTTTAGGGTTCTACGTGTGTGCGTCGGGAGCGATAATAAGCTCTGATACCAACTGTGACAACCCTCGAAAATGCGGAAATATAAAAACATACAAGCATGTGAATTATATAGCGGAAATATGAAGTTTTTAAAACTTTTATACATGCAAGAAGAAGTATACAAGGAGTGTCAAATATTACAAACCAAAGTACGAAATAAACTACAACAAGAGACGAAGTCTCTCCAAATGTTAACAAAGTAAAAGGGTTTAGCAAACAAGCTAAAATCGTCTAGAGGTGTTTCATCCAGGGACTACGCCCGCTAGCTCACACCCGAACCCAAAATATCATAGCAAAAAGCCATCCAAATCAAGCAACCTGTTCATCCATGAAAAACATGAACGCCACAGTCAGTGGGGAGTAACTCCGGGTTCTCCCAGCCATATCACATTAAACGTACATAAAGGAAATACAAAAGTAGAAGCATGCATATATAGATATACATGTGAGATACGATAAGGATAGATAGGCAATTCAATATATAATGATAATATCATATGTCATACAAATCCGAATCCATCTGTTATACAAGACTCGGGCGGCAAAGACGGAAGACACTCTTAGGCAAGCCGAATTCGCTCATAGGGCGTACATCTCACCGTTAGCGGTATTAAGTTTGATAAGATTGAGATCGACAAAACAAAAACTATGCCAAAAGTAATGCAATGACCATGATATAATCAATCATGTAATCACGCACCAAATACAAACGACACAAAGACGACATCTCTCACGGTAAATGAAACGCACTAGCACCGTGTACATGGCAAGTATGATTAAAAGGCATCCACGGGAGAAAAAACATTCCCTGAACGCATATACGATTCAATTCATTTCGTATATGTAGACTAATTTCCTCCTGGTAGAACGACGATATAAATACCCGGTCCTAGTCTAAAACTGGCTAGAATCCCGAAATCACATTTTCCGGTTCGACATGCGATGACATTTCGCATCCAAGACTCGGTCTATCATAGACGCCGAGTACCCCAAATTCGGTCGATATAATTCACGAAAGAGGCGGAAAAGAGCTCAAGCAACATAACAAGCGGTACGCTACATGCAAATAACACCACCTCGCAAGTACACAACATTTGACGGCCGGGTCGATCAACGCAAAGCGTTCGCCTCCCAACAACGTCGTCGTATGCCCACTAACACATGCAATGAAGCAGTAGGATACATCCCCGTTCCGACATTCCAGCCTTACGAAAGTGGAGGTAGCCAAGGGAATGAGAGTACAAAGCACATAACAAAATAGTGGTCAAACTGTAACATTTGTAAAAGCCGACTCAAAGTGGAACATACCAAAAACCGTCACCAAGCATGAGAATAAGGCATTATATAAATGTAAATATGATAAACATAAATCAATACATGATACATAAGCATTAGACCAAGTTTAAGAAGCATAATAAATAGGAAACATAGATCTTATCTCAAAACAACGAGTTTGGAAACTAACTAAAACAAGGGTCCACTTCAAACGGTTATAACTAGAGTTCTATATATGCAAATGCATAAATTCTAAGTTGAGGTGATAGCTTATCCTCTTACGGTTCCAACGGCATGTCACAAGCCCAAAACAAGCAAGTAACGAAGGAGATATGATCATTTTACGAAAAAGGGTCAGTGCAGTGAAACTGCACAAGTCACGACCATGACTTGTATTTCACGCCCGTGAAACACTCTGTTACGCAAGGGTAAAAGATCGGCCACTATTTCACGCCTGTGACTTGAGTCTCACGACCGTGACTTGAGTCTAGACAACTCCAATTTGTTCTAAACTCAACCATCATCAACTATTATCATAAATCATCACTTCTCATATCAATTCTCAACAAACAACATCCATCATCAATAATAAAATCCCTAAGCATACAAACCATAATCTACATACGATTACTAGCCTAGAAATCACATAAAACACGTAAATGATACCGAGTAACCCTTCACCGTTATCTTCGCGTCTTTAATCGATTTCTAAACCTTCCTAGTCTCCACCTACATACAATTCGATAATAAAAGATGAATATCATTCACCTTGAGAAAGACGGATAATTTAAAAAGCGAGAAAGACGGTAATATTATTACCAATACGGATAGAGGAAGATGAGAGGAAAGGAATAAGACGAACTTACGTGAATTTGAGCGAGAAATGAATGAGATACGATGATTATAAGATCGGATCAAAATGGAGGCAAAGGTTTTGGTGGTTTCTTAAGGAAGAAGTAAGTGTTGTGTTGAATGAATGAAAAATAGGTTAAGGAGGGAGTATGAGTTGTGTAAGGAAAAAGTAAATAAAAAGTCAAATTCGCCTTAAGACGGGATTCTCATGGAATCTCACGGAAATTCCAAATACGAACTCGGAAATTCTAAATTCGACTCGGAAAATTTAATTTACGAGTAAAACTAAATTTCATTGAAAAGTATCCATAAAATATTTTCACTATAAAAATATGGTACATTTACGGGTGTTATAATCACCCCACCTTTGAAAAAGTTTCGTCCTCGAAACTTGATAGTAGAAAACTAAAGTATCAAGGATAACAATCGGTTTTCAAAATTAATAAGAAAACTTTTATACGGGGAAAATATTTATGAAACGAGGTTCGTCTCGAAAACAATTTAAGGAAATCTTTCATAAGTGCGAAACTTACTTACGGATCTCAAGAGTGCCCGTCGCGAACGAGAACTCAATTTATCCAAATCAAATTAAAGTCGAAATAGTGAAAACGAAAATCAAATAAGCGTTAGTAAGTGTAGGACTAGTCACTAGACGTCTCCAATAAAAAGTCCAAACATCCAACCAAACGCAAAATCCAAACATAAAATCAAAAGAAATCCATTTTCTCCAAAAGGAGGGTACACAATCCATCTTTAGACTTGTTTGAAAAGTTAAATTAGAAATATAATATGGAAATTTGAGGTTTTCTCAAAGATAAACTCAAAATAACACGACATTACACGTACATAGAGCGACTCGAACATAAAGTTCACAAATCACGATAACAAAATATATACAAAACACGCAAAAACGAAATAAATCGAACTCTTAAGAATAGGAAGATCAAGATAAAGTCAGCAGGAAGATCTACAAGAATTCGACATCACTAAATCTACTAATAAACCAAATCCTCAAGAGAATGCAATTTACCCAATTTGCAACTCATCATTTTCAATCATCAGAAATCCTACAAAATTATTCCATAATCACGAAACTTCGAGTAACAAATCCCAATTATTCGAATCCAATTAGAATCTACTAAGGTCCATCGGCCCGGTAGACTCCACAACTAACAATCCACATGAAAGATTTATTACGCACTCTAATCTTCTTAGTTTCATCAAACTCTTACTAGAAACCACCAACAAAATATTTATATCTAGGGAAAACATGATCGCTAACAACCACAAGGTAAAGAGACTTACCATGAAATCCTTTAATCCAATTTACTTCAAACTCATTATCCTAAATTTACAATGAACTTTCTCATCCTCGAAAGTCAAAACACAAACCACGCAACAAAACATAATCATCTAGGATCCAACTAGCCTTTTCCAAAGTCTCACGACAAGGGAAAATCCACAATCCATTATCGGTTATAAGGATTCTTTAATACGCTATAACATCCTTAATTCGATCATTACTACGCTCGAAGCCTCAAATATAAATATTCACATTAGCAAACTATGGTGATTATAATCCTCAAGATAAATGAGTTCACCATTCTAACTCTATATTCCATAACAACCGAGCACTCACTATCCAAAACTTGCAACGAACATTTCTCAATCTCAAACTATGATTCCTTAAGAATAAAAGAGAATTACTAATTCCAAACCACAAATGATCAATCACTTGGCAATCAGACAACCATTCAAATCATCTAATTCATCTACAACTCAAAATGAATCGATTTTCATTTATGACAATACTCCTCAAACTTTGGGTACCGACTCAATTTCCCTAAAGCAAAGTCTCTTTTAGAATCCACCAATTAGAGACATCTAATTCCCAAATGATATCCCAAGCAACCGATATAATACTCAACAACAACGAATATCATCTCGCTCAACTTGATTCCCAAAATAGCACTACACTAGCAAGCTCAAATAAATGAAGCCACCAAGAGAGTACAATACCACCAACAAATTCATCCTAAGGTTTAAATCCCAATCCTATTCATGATCAAAATCAACACGAAGCTAGCTAACAACCTAATCATCTCACCAGAGGAAAGACAATGACACCATGACATTGGAAACGATAGGAGATTTCGAGGGAAACACGAACGCGATAAGATCGGACGAAAATTATAGGAACGCTAGAGGCAGGGAGCCAAAAGCTAGATATTGGATAGATATAGCTATGAAGGTAGCCAAGCAAAGGAAGAGATAAGAGAAAACAATTTCCTAGGAATCGAGCTTAGTAGGAACTTGCATGAAAGGAAATGGAAAGGGATAATGGCACGAGAAAAAGGTTTAAGGTTTAATCCACAAATTTCCCTTTTCAAACTCAGGGCGATAGCAAAGCAAATCATCTCAATAACAAAGGTCTCTTACAAGGGACCCTCGTACCACAAATCATCGGAGTAAGGTACACCTAGTTTTAACAAATCGATTACAACCCAATTCATCCATCCTTTCATATCACACGGATTCCCAATTGCGGAATTGCAACTCAAGCATAGTAACATTCTCTCAACTCCATAATTTGACACATTCTCAAAGGTTTCAAAACCAAAAAACCAATAAGGAATTCTCCATACTAATCTCTTTTCAACTCCTACGGCCCACAAGGTAGAACACCGAACAAAACGTCATTATCAACATCATATAGCCCACGAGTTCATTATTAACAAAGTACAACCTCAAGTCAAACATCTTCATTAACGTCCCAAGGTATTTCCATCATAGCTCACATCATCGAATCCCGCTCATATCTATAATCCTCAAGTAATATGGTTCAACTTACAACGAAACCTTACTACTTCAAACGAGTCTCCGATACCATAAGATAAGATCATATCTTTAAATCCAAGAACTATAGCCAAATGCTTTTCCACCAAGCCTATACTCACAAACACACAATAGGAAACCACAAGACGTCACTTAACCTCAAACGTATTTCGCACCTCAAGATATCATTCAAAACTTCTTATTTACACCAATTAGACATATCATAAGCATGGTCTTCAAAACAATACTAAACTTCTAAGTCCAAAAGACTAAATTACTAATGGGTTGAGAAGTCCTAGCCAACTCATTCAACCTTACACCATCAAATACCATGAACTATCTACACATTAGTCATGGCAAGCATCAAGCATTAAAATCATAAAACTTATCTTACTACCTTTCCTTAGAGTTACAACCAATCATCAATATAGGGTGAATTTAGATCTACAACCATTTTCCTCCATCACAAATTCATTCTAACAATCAGTAATATTCCACAAAATTCCAAGTTCTTCCGACCAAGTAGAATATACCACAAACAAATGGGTATGGCATCCACAAAAATGTTACAAGAGGAAGGTAAGGATACCAATGGTAAGATGGAGGAACTATCAAGAGTAATTTCCAAGAGGCAAACAAGATGGAAGAGAAAGAAGCACCTAGATAGAAGGAAGAGAGCATAATACCATAAGGATGAGAGAATTCAAAGATGAGGAAGAAATACACTTCAATTAGTCTTGTCAATCTTCAAATCTCCGGTAGAGGATACTTCTTCTAGGTAACATAATGATCCACCTCAAAACGGTAGATACAAGCAAATCTGAACATCACTCAACACAAGCACAACAATGAGATACCTAACAAACATCAAGTACAAACACCCAAAGTCTACTCCCCCTTAGGGCCGGCATCCTATACCCATCTCTCATTTAAATTATTCACAAGGTCGAGTAGTGGAAGTTAGGGTTCACGTTTTGTGGTGCGTTCGGGAGCGATATAAGCTCGGAAGACCAACTTGTGACACCTCTCCATGCGATTACTGCGTCAAATATAAACATACAACTGTGCATTAATATAGCGAAAATACGGTATTTTACAATACCTTTATACATGCAATAATAGTACAAATACGAGGAGTAGTCAAAAGCCTACAAACGAATCAAAATACCACCAGGAGACGTAAGTCTCTAAAGTGTTAACAAAAGACAAAAGTAATTACCAACTAGCTAAACAACGTCTAGCGACTGTGTTTCGATCCAGTGGACAACGCCCGCTACTTCCACTCCTCGAACACCTCCAAATAGCATAAGCAAAACGCATCACATGCAATCACCTGTTCATTTCATGAAAACATGAACCCACAATCAGGGTGGAGTAACTAACTCCGGGTTCTCCCGCCATATCACCTTTCAACTCCTATAAGGAAATACAAAAGTAAAATCATGCATATATAGATATACATGTGAGTTACGATAAGAGTAGATAGGCAATCCAATATAAAATGATAAGATCATGTGGAAATCAAATCCGAAACCATCATGTTTATTCAAGACTCGGGAAAAAAACTCTTAGGCAACCGAATACGCTCACTAGGGCTTGCATCTCACCGTTAGCGGTATAAGTTTGATAAGATTGAGACTCGACAGACAACCCAAGTCAAGTCATGCGATGATCACAATAAAACCAACATATTATCATCCATTCACGAACCCATACATTGACGGTGTCCAATCATGCAATGACCATGAATAATATCATGAAATCACGCATTCAAAGACGACGACACGACGACGACCACTCTCACGGTAAATGAAACGCACTAGCAGCGTGTACATGGCAAGTATGATTATGGGCATCCACGGGAGTAAAACCTTCCCTGAACGCATACACGATTCAATCCATTTCGTATATGTAGACTAATTTCCTCCTGTTAGGAACGATAATTAATCGGCTCCTAATCTAAACCTGACCAGATTCTCGGAATCACATTTTCCGATTCGACATGCTATAACATTTCGCATCCAAGACTTCGGTCTTACAAAGAAAACGCCGAGTACCCCAAATTCGGTAGATCAATTCACGAAAGAGGCGGAACAGAGCTCAAGCCTCATAACAAGCGGTACGCTACATGCAAATAACACCACCTCGCAAGTACACAACATTTGACGGCCGGGTCGATCAACGCAATGCGTTCAACTCCCAACAACGGCGTCGTATGCCCACTACACATGCATTTAAGCAGTAGGATACCTCTCCGTTCCGACATTCCAGCCTTACGAACGGGAAGGTAGCCAAGGGAAGAGAAGTACAAAGCACAAGACAAAAATAGTGCTCAAACCGTATCATTTATAAAAAACCACTCAAATGGAGAACATACGCAAAAACCGTCACGAAAACTTGAGTAACATCGCCATTATCCCTTTAGATGTAACATGATAACCAGGAACAATTACATAGATACAGAAGCATTAGACACAAGTTATAACGAAAGCTAATAATAGGAACATAGAATCTTCTCCAAAAAAACTAAGTTGGAAACTAACACAAACCAAGGGTTCATCTTCAAAACGTCATAACTCGAAGTTCTATAGACTGTAATAAATACCTGAATTCCGAACACTAGGGTGAACTTATCCGGCTTTTACGGTCCCACACTAAATGTCACAAACCCAAAACCAGCAAGTAACGAAGGAGATATGATCATTCTACCAAAAAGGGTCAGTGCAGTGAAACTGCACAAGTCACGACCGTGACTTGTATTTCACGACCGTGAAATGAGGTTTCACGACCGTGACTTACATCTCACGACCGTGAGATGTGTTACCAAGTCACCCGAGAACCTTCAACATAAATTCAATCCTTTTATTTCCAATTCTCATAATTCCTCTCTAATAACTATCAACAATCAATATTCATCATCACCAATCATCAAACAACAACAATCAATATCCATAACATAATTCCTAACTTACTTATCGTATTCTAAATACGAATCCTAGCATATAAAGCATGTAAAACACGTAA
>JAIUZE010031063.1:15320-28588 GCA_022085475.1 Heliosperma pusillum | reverse complement strand
TCTTTTTGGAGAAAATAGATTTCTTTTGCTTTTATACTTGGATTATGCGTTGGTTGGGTGTTTGGACTTGTTATTAGAGACGTCTGATGACTAGTCTTGCACTTACTAACATTTGTTTTGATTTTCGATTTCACTATTTCGACATCGATTTGATTTTTTGATAGCTAGAGTTCTCGTTCGCGACGGGCACTCTTGTGATTCGTAAATAAAGTTTCACACTTATGAAAAATTTCCTTAAACCGTTTTCGAGAAGAACATCATTTCATAAATGTTTTTCCCTTATAAAAGTTTTCATATTAATTTTGAAAACCGATTCTTGTCCTTGATACTTTTGTTTTCTACTCTCAAGTTTCGAGGACGAAACTTTTTAAAAGGTGGGGTGATTGTAACACCCGTAAATGTACCCTATTTTTATAGTAAAAATATTTTACGGGTACTTTTCAGTGAAATTTAGTTTTAATTTAGAATTTAATGTTCCGAGTCGAATTAAGAATTTCCGAGTTCGTATTTGGAATTTCCGCGAGATTCCATGTGAATCCCGTCTTAAGTCGTCTTTGACTTTTCTTGACTTTTCCACTCACCTTTCATATACTCCCTCCTAAACCCTAACTCCCTCACACAAACACAACTCAACATTTCTTCTTCTCTAAGAAACCCAAAACCTTCCCTCCATTTTCATCGAATCTTAGAATCGTCGTACCTCGCTCATTTCTTGTTCAAATTCACGTAAGTTCGTCTTATTCTTCCCCTCTTATCTCCCTCTATCCGTATTGGTAATAAAATTACCGTCTTTCTCGCTTTTTAAATTATCCGTCTTTCTCAAGGTGATTGATATTCATCTTTTGTTATCTAATTGTAGGTGGAGACTTTCTAGAAATCGATTAAAGACGCGAAAAGGTAACGGTGAAGGGTTACTCGATATCATTTACGTGTTTTATGTTTTTTCTATGTTAGTAATCGTATTTAGATTAGGATTAGTAATCATAGGAATTGTGTTGTTGATGATGGTTGTTGTTAGTTGTTAATTGATATGAGAATTGATAGTTTGTGATGATAAATGAGGATTTTTGGTTGATAACTTGTTGGGATTTGATTGTGCCTGAATCCCGTGAAGGACGCCGGCTGCGTCATGGGACGCTGGCTGCGTCATGGGTAGCTGGCTGCGTCGTGGGGCGCTGGCAGCGTTACGCGCGGCCGACTGCAGTTTTCCTGCACTGACTTCTTTTCGTAAAATGATCATATCTCCTTCGTTACTTGCTTGTTTTGGAGTTGTGACATCCCGTTGGAACCGTAAGAGGATACGCTATCACATCCATTTGGAATTTTTGCATTTGCATGTCTATAAATCTAGTTATGACCGTTTGAAGTGGACCCTTGTTTTCGTTGGTTTCCAAACAACGTTGTTTTGGAGAGGTGATCTATGTTTTTATTCATTATGCTTCATAAACTTGTTCTAATGCTTATGTATCATGTATTGATTCAATTTTATCATAGTTAAGTTTATATAATTCCCTAATCACATGTTTTGTGACGGTTTTTTGTATATTCCACTTTGAGTCGGTTTTACCTTATGTATTTGATGTGAGCACTTATTGTTCAGTGTTTTGAACTCTCATTCCCCGGTCATACTTTATACCCGTTAGACTTAAATGTCGGAGCGGTGAAGTGTAACCGTGATGCCATTGTGCATTTGTTTAGTGGGGATATGACGACGTTGTTAGGAGGCGAACGCAATGCGTTGATCGACCCGGCCGTCAAATGTTGTATCCTTGCGAGGTGGTGTCATTTCATGTAGCGTACTAGCTTGAATTTTGACAATAGATCTCTTTCCGCCTCTTTCGTGTGGTTTTTCCGAATTTGGGGTCCTCGGCGTCTATGATTGACCGAGTCTTGGATGTGGAACGTCTTACCACATGTCGAATCGGGAAACGTCTTATCCTGAGAGTCTGGCCAGGTTTAGACTAGGACCGTATTATTATTGTCGTCCTACCGAGAGGATTAGAGTCTTGTGTGTACGAAACGTCTTATCGTACATGATTCCGGGAAACGTCTTATCCCGTGAACTGGTTTGTCTAGGTCATGAGTATACGAAATGTCTTATCGTATACGGTTCCGGGAAATGTCTTATCCCGTGAGCTTCCATTGGCTTGTCTTGCTATTGTACATGATGCTAGTGCGTGCCATTAACCGTGAGAGAATATGTTGTTATATTTGTATGATTGGACGGTTGTTTGTAAGTTGAATTATATGTGAACGTTGAGTTGGACTCTTGCTTGAAATAGATGATTGGCGTGGTTTATATGTCGAGTCTCTATCTTATCAAGTATATGCCGCTAACGGTGAGATATAAGCCCTAGTGAGTATATAGTTGTCTAAGGGTGTCTTCCCCGAGTCTATCAATAGCATGATGGTTACGGTTTGTACTTCATATGCTCTTATCATTATATATCGAATTGCCTATCTATCCTTATCGTATTTCACATGTATATCTATATATGCATGCTTCTACTTTTGTATTTCCTTTTATGTACGTTTAATATGATATGGCTGGGAGAACCCGGAGTTACTCCCCAGTGACTGTGGCGTTCATGTTTTTCATGGATGAACAGGTTGCTTGATTGGATGGCTTTTTGCTATGATATTTTGGGTTCGGGTGTAAGCTAGCGGACGTAGTCCCTGGATGAAACACCTCTAGACGATTTTAGCTTGTTTACTTAACACTTTTACTTTGTTAACATTTAGAGAGACTTCGTCTCTTGTTGTAGTTAATTCGTACCTTGGTTTGTAATATTTGACACTCCTCGTATATTTCTTCTTGCATGTATAGAAGTTTTAAAAACTTCATATTCCCGCTATATAATTTACATGCTTGTATGTTTTATATTTCCGCATTCGCGAGGGTTGTCACACGTGAACCCTAAACTTAAATTACTTGACCTTGAAATAATAAATGAGAGATGGGTAGAAATTAAGGACTTTACTTGGTAGTCTCTTTGTTTATGCTAAGTGTTAGGATTAACCTTTTTTGTTTTTTTTATGTCTCACAAAGATGGTTAGACCTCGACTCGTAGAGAATGTCATTTTAGAGGCTCTTACTCAAGTTCTAAGGAATCAAAAAGATGCGGCCAACGCTCAACGTAACCAAGTCCCTCCTCATAGAGAAGACCATCACCAAGGAGGTTATGCTTGGGTGGCTAGCCAAATTTCTAGGAGCAAGATTACGCCGTATGGTGGAGAACCGGACCCTACCGAGCTCTCGGAGTGGTTTTGGGAGATGGAAAAGCAATTCGACTTGTATCAAGTTTGTGAAGAAGACAAGGTGAGAATTGCTAAACACTTTCTCGTGAGGGAAGACGACAACTGGTGGTCATTTGCTATTCCCACCGCTATTCTTGAAATCAATTTCGATTGGGAATGTTTCTAGGCTCTCGTTGAGGACCGATTTTACCCAAAGGAGCTCAAACAACAAACACTCAAAGTATTTATAGATTTCAAACAAGGCGACTGATGCGTGTATTTTATATAGACTTTCTAGTCCATTTATGCACGCATTTCTATGTCATTTAAGTGATATTATATCACCATATGCCCCTATTTGGCTACTTTGTACTTTCATTACTATTTTGTAGGTACAAGCTGCGTAGTAGCGAAAACCGAGCCAAAACAGTCCACTTTGCATGCATTTAGGAGAATGGAAGGAACGGAACAGAAGCTCTTGCATGGAAAAGCGTGAAACCGCTCGCAATCAAGTCCAAAGCCGTGTCCAACACTGCACGATAGGCCAAAAGACCTCGATCGATTATATATTTGGTCGATCGAGGAGAGTTGAAGAGAAAAGTTGCTCGATCGAGCTGTCCTGTGCTTGATCGAGTGGTAGCCGATGAAAATTTGCTCGATCGAGTAGAATTGTTACTCGATCGAGTGATTTCCTCCAATAAAGTCCTCGATCGAGTGGTATTTTCCCTCGATCGAGTAGAATCTATCATGGGCCTTAAGTCCATAACTTAATTAGGGTTTAAGAGTCGTGTTTTGCATTATATAAACTCTTATTCGTCGTCATTAGCAAGGGGAGATTCAGAATCATTAGGATTCAGAACCCTTAGGGTTCGGAATCATTAGCATTAATCTTCCATTAGTTTCTGAACTTTATCTTTGGTTTGCATTCGGGTTTATTGACGTAGGATTTGTTCTTTACGCCGGATTTGCTAAGATTGTAAACTCCTTTCTTCTTTTCTCTCTTTACTTCTTAACCTTTAGTCTTAATTATTGTTTTACTTCTCTTAATTACTGCTTTGTTATTATTCATGCTTTTCAATTACGGTTTTATTATGTCTTATGTCATATGTTCAATCGTTTTATTAGTTAGCATAGTTTATAACATGAGTAGCTAATTCTCTTGTATGTTGGGATGAGGGAAACTGTAGTAGAGGCATGTTAGGATAGATTGTTTTAGTTAGTTGTGAGAATCAGTCTATGCAATTTAATTGAGGTTTAGTCGAATGAGTGCACGCAGGAGACTAGGCTAGGTAGTTAACCCCGACCTGGATCGAGAGATTGGAAGGGAAGGCTTGCTTAGAATTGATAGGTGACTCCTAAGAGGACGAGAGTTAATTAGGAAAATCCTTAGGGTGGTTTGAGACCGAGAGGAGAAAACCATTGCCCTTGTCATTAATATATTGACTGACTTAGTTGACCCGTAGATGCCGATACTGCAGTAGACCGAATCCTAGCATATTCTCTCTTTATTTGATTTATTCGTATTAATTTCTTCCTTTATTTTCTCTTCCTTTAATCTTATTTAGTTTAGTTAAAACCATTTCAAAACCCCCCAGATTGTTACTTGCAGATTTAGATTTCAGTTAATTAGTTTCCTCCCTGTGGAGATCGACCCTACTTCCGCTATCTTCTTAGTTAGTTGAGTTAGGTTTTATTTTTGGTGTATAACGACCACATCAGCGACTTGATGGCTCAAGACTTCACCACTCAATTCAACAAGCTTGCTCATTTTTCACCAAGACTCATCAAGGATGATGAAGACCGAGCTTTTTACTATCGTAATAAGCTTAGTGCCTTGCTTCAAAGTAAGGTAAGGAGGAGCTCTACTTCTTTTGGAGAGTTGTATGATGATGCCCTTTGGGCCGAAAACTCCATGAAGGCCATTAGAGGTGAAGCGAAGATGAAGAATCCCTCTCCTTTCCCCTCTTTTAATCCAAGGTCAAACTTCCATGACAAAAGACCTTTCTCTCCCTCTTATTCTGATGCTTATGCTAACAAGAGGCATTTCAATGCTCCCTCAAACGCCAATGCAAGAACACTTGTTCCTTATCACCCTCAAGCTAACCCAAATGCGGCTTCTAAGCCCAATGCTCCCCCTCAAGCTCGAGCTCAAGGACTAATTTGTGACGGTTGTAGGAAACCCGTTCATCCCGGAGTTGGATGCTATGGTAGGCCCCTCTTTTGCTTTTTCTGCAAGAAGCCGGGTAACTGCTTTCGTGAGTGCCCCGATCGTCAGACTGTCGCACCTGGTGCCAAAGCTAAAGGATCCATCTATGTACTCAGCCGAGCCGAAGCCGATGCTCACCCGGGATCGTGACTGGTAGGTTTTCTTCCTTAGATCAACCTCGTTTTTCTTTTCCGCCTTCATCTTATCCATCATATCGTAGTCATTTGATGATGCCTCCCAGGGTTCTTGTATCATGTTCGTCTTCCCTATTGTCTTGTGAGGTAGTTTTTTCATTAGCTAATGTAAGGAGTTAGTAGATGTGTTTTGAGGATGCATGAAATATGGTACTTACCCGCCCTACTGAGCTAGATTCATGTTTAGTTGATTATGAGGAATTGAGGATAAACTTAGGTTGAACCTCTCTTGGTGGTTTTCGACTTTGAAACTTGATGTTGCAATACAACTTTGAGGATCGAATTGAGCGTAATGATAGTTTGTTGTAGTTGCGGATTATAGTGATTGCTTTAAAGGTTATTGAGGAATTTATAGTCTTTAAATGTCGGACCCTGTCAGGAATGTTTACTTTATGGAATTTGGAGTTGGTGACCAAACTTGAGGAATATTTTCATAAGCGAAGACCGTCGCATTTTAAGTTTTTATTGAATAAAATGATTTGATTAATTGACATAGCGCCATGTGTTTGGCAATATGTATGATTTAGAATTGGTACTCATTCTTTGCTTGAGGCATTGTGAATTGACTTTCGAGGATGAGAAGGTTCATTCTAAATTTAGGATAATGAGTTAGAAGTAAATTGAATCAAGGGAGTTTCATGGTAAGTCTCCTTTACCTTGTGGTAGTTAGCGAACATGTCTCCCTAGATATAAATATTTTGTTGGTGGTTTCTAATCATAGTTTTGATGAAACTAAGAAGATTAGAGTACGTAATGAATCTTTCATGTGGATTGTTAGTTGTGGAGTCTACCGTGCCGATGGACTTTAGTAGATACTAATTGGATTTGAAAACTTAGGTTAGTGTCTTGAAGTCTCGTGATTATGAAATATTTTTGTAGGAATCTAATGATTGAAAATGTTGAGTTGTAAATTGGGTAAATTGCATTCTCTTGAGGACTAGTTTATTCGTGAACTTGGTGATGTCGAGTTGCGAGCAACCTTTGAATTATCTTGGATGAGAGATAGATTTGGATTTCATCCCTCCCTTTTCCCTCGAATTGACCCTTGCTCAAGTTGCTACTCTTCAATCCTTCCCCTTTTTGGTCCATTTTGCTCATTGGACGTACCTCTTAGTAACGTGATTTGTGATTTTGATGTTCGAGTCGCTCTATGTACGTGTAATGTCTTCTTATTTTGATTTTATCTCTGAGAAAACCTTCAAATTTCCATATTGTATTCCTAATTTAACTTTTCAAAGAAGTCTAAAGATGGATTTTGTACCCTCTTTTTGGAGAAAAAAGATTTCTTTCGCTTTTATGTTTGGATTTTGCGTTTGGTTGGGTGTTTGGACTTGTTATTGGAGACGCCTTGTAGCTAGTCCTGCCCTTACTAACGCTTGTTTGATTTTCGATTTCACTATTTCAATATTGATTTGATCTGGATAATTAAAGCTCTCGTTCGCGAGGGGCACACTTGAGATCCGTAAATAAAGTTTCGCACTTATGAAAAATCTCCTTAAACCGTTTTCGAGAAGAACATCATTTCATAAATGTTTCCCTTGTAAAAGTTTTCGTGTTAATTTTGCAAACCGAGTCTTGTCTTTGATACTTTTGTTTTCTACTATCAAGTTTCGAGGACGAAACGTGTTAAAAGGTAGGGTGATTGTAACACCCACAAATGTACCCAATTTTATTCTAAAAAATATTATACGGTTACTAGTTAGCGTAATTTTAGATTTAGTCTAGAACTTAGTTTCCCGTTTCAAATTTAACAAATCCGAGTTCATATTCGGACTCTATTCGAAATTCCGTGTGTGTTACGCCTTAAGCCGCTTTAGGGCTTTTCCCCCCATATTTCTCCACTCACCTTATAACCCTAACTCCCTCATCTTTTTCAACTCACCTTCTTCCTCACCAAGTAACCAAAACCCAAACTCCCATTTTTGATCAAACTCAAGCTCCTCACTACTCATTCATTACTCACTCAAATCCTTTAATTTTCATCATAATCTTCCCCTCTTATCGTCCTCTACCTTTTGTGATAAAACTACCGTCTTTCTCATTTTCAATTTATCCGTCTTTCTCAAAGGTAAATTATATTCATCTTTTATTGTCTTTTTGTAGGTGGAGAGCTTCAAGACCCCGAAAAAATTTACTACCTCGTGGAGGAGGACCTATAAGACGATTGAAGACGCACAAAGGTAACGGTGAAGGGTTACTCGATATTAGGTACCGGCTGGGAGTGTGGCTAATGTGGAAATGGTGTTTCGAAGTATTTTGGTATTATGTAAGTCTCAGCTGGCCGACCGGCTGAGACACCCCCTATCTTTCCTCTTTTTCTTAAATGGTATGTGGTCCCAGCCAGGTAGCCGGCTGCCGGTCCCCCTGACCGGCTGGGACATCCCTGTATTTTTGATGGTTTTCAATTGTTGCTGAAGTGCCAGCCGGGTAGCCGGCGGCCGGTCACTTTTACCGGCTGGCACCACCTGAATTCTTCTTCTACTTCTTTCCTTATGTTCTTATTTATAATAGTTTGTACGGTTCGTTTATCGTATAAATTTACGTAATAACACTAATTATTCATGTTTAGAATATATGATATCCCTTTCGCTTATATCGCATGTTTTCGTGACGGTTTTTGACATAACCTCCTTTGAGTCGGTTTTACTTATGTTTTAATTTGAGCACTAATCGTTAAGTGCTATGAACTCTCATTTCCCGGCTAAACCTCCTTGCTCGTTAGAATGGAATGTCGGAACGAGGAGATGTATCCTTAATGCTTGTATGCATGTTTTAGTCGGGCTATGACGACGTTGTTAGGAGGCGAACGCAATGCGTTGATCGACCCAACTGTAAAATGTCGTATCTTTGCAAGGTGGTGTCATTGCATGTAGCGTACCGCTTGATTATGTTTCTTATGCTCTTTCCGCCTCTTTCGTGAAGATTGACCGAATTTGGGGGACTCGGCTTCTGTGTTTGACCGAGTCTTGGATGCGAAATGTGTATCGCATGTCGACTTAGGAATATGTTTATTCCGAGAGTCTGCCCAGGTTTAGACGAGGACCTTATTATTATCGTCGTCCTACCAGGAGGAAATGAGTCTTTCATATACGAAATGTTTATCGTGTATGGTTCAGGGAAATGTTTATCCCGTGGACGTGTATTGATCACACTTGCTATGTACATGGTGCTAGTGCGTGTCATTAACTGTGAGAAATTATGATACCATATTCATATGTTTGGATGGATGTTTATATGTTGACTATTTGTGACCGTTGGATGACTTGGCGTGGTTTATATGTCGAGTCTCTATCTTATCAAGTATATGCTTATAGTTTTGTACTTCATGCGCCTATATCTTAATATATTGAAATGCTTATTTATACTTCTCGTAATTCACATATGTATATATATATATATATATATATATATATATATATATAATATCATGATATAGATATCTACTACCTGCCTATTACCGTTTAAGTATGTTATTTGTGATATGGCTGGGAGAACCCGGACTTACCCCCCACGGACTGTGGCGTTCATGTTTCATGAATGTACAGGTTGCTTGGCTGGATCTTTGCTTATTTTTGGGTTCGGGTGTGAGCTAGCGAGCGTTGGCCTCGACGATTCACCCATAGACGTTCTTAGCTAGTTTGCTAAACAACTTTGATGTTTGATAACGTTTTGAGAGAGTACGTCTCTTTGTAGTATATTATAAAAGCTAGCCCCACTTTTTCGATTTATATGATGTATAATTAATTACTTGGTTTTATTGAGTAAAATCAACCAATTATTTAATCAATGAATTATGCGAGTAAAGAAAAAAAGAAATAAAGAGGGACACAAGAGATTTTGGAAGTGGTTCAGTTTCACAAATCAAAACCTACGTCCACTACTCTCGATTAATAATTCTTAGTACCTCGCTACGGATTACAAAAATTATCAACCCACTCGTATAGTCAACTATAAGTATAACTCAGATTGAGTATCGTTAAATACTCTATACTATCTTACGTTAATAAGAAACTACAATATAACTCACACAAATTCTTGTTAAAGAATAAGTAAGATTATGTGATATACTATTATCCTATAACGTATTTCACTCGAGTGATTAACAAAGATTGATGCTTGACATTTTTCAAAACAAACAATAAAAATAATAAATATTTTGCTCCAAGTTTATTTAAAATCAATTTGTAAAATTCTCTCAAATGCGCATAAAAGTCTTATTGAATGTTTGAGATCAATGGAGTATTTATAGAAGAAGAATAGGAGAGGTAAACTCTAAACCCTAAATTTTTCTTTAAGAAAGATATTTATCTTTTATCTCAAAATATTGTTGTGAAACTGTAGATACCTCGAATCTGCACCTTCCGCCAACCACCCAGTGATGATTGGGCCGCATGTTTGGTACACGGAGCGATTTATTACAATTCGTAAGTTTATTGTCAAGTGATAGCTTAAACACTTGTGTCTACCCCTTGGTCGTCATCTACGTGCCGATACGGTCATTTTTACAGTCATTAGAGTCCGGGTCAAAAACCGCTTCATTTTCTATAAACCGTCTTTTAAAAGCGAGTCTGAATGCTCGAGAATATTCCGGATATTTTGGTATTTCAAAACTTATCTTTATTGGTAAAATATATCCGTATTTTATTTAGAAAGCATTCGAAATGTAACACCCTGTGTTTTTATAATAAATTTTATCCGGAAATTTATTTATTAAAATAATTATTTTGCGAGTTTGATTATTTTAATATGTATTTAACGCTTGCGATCTCTATTTTGTTATTTCTCATTTTTACCTAATTTGAATGGGTTAAAATGTCCATGCACGATTGTACTATTTTAATTTAATAGCTACTTCTCCTATATGAACTCTCCAACCGTTTTAATTATATTAAATTCGATTTGTAATTGGATATTCCATCTTGTGAGCTAATGGGTCAAAAGCCCACTTATTAATCATCTATAAAAGAAACCCTAAGCTAGCAACTAGGTTGCTCAATCTTTCCTCCTGCATTTTTTCGCCGTGCTTCCTATCTTCCTCCATTGTTATGTAACTTTTTTCATCCAAATCAAATATAAATTATATATTTACAATCATGGCTCTTACCTCTACAATATATTCAATTTCAAATATTTTTAAGGGACTCGATTGTATGGGGTTTAAACCTACCTTTAGGGTTTGTATATTTGATGGGTAAATAAGAAGAATATGAAGAAGATGTCTTTCTTTTGTGACGTTTTTGGAGGAGGATTTCTGTAGCACAATATTAATAGCGTTTTTATGAAGATTGAGATTATTTTGCGGTCTTTATTGCGTAATAAAGGTAACTAGGTGTTTTCCTTTAATTGTGTTTATAGAAAGTGAATTATTGACATGACATAATGATTGATTGTATGATTAATTGTTTGTGTGGTTATTTTTGCTTATAATTCACATGTTTAATTGCATTTAATGTTTATGTTGTTATTCTATTTTCAATTATTTATTTGGTGGGCAAACTAGGGTTCAAATAACGAACCCTAGCGTCGTTTGTGGTGGCGCGGCCGTGAGGTTGTCGTGGCCTAGGGTTTCGGCCTCCTCCTTGTGGGAGAGGCTAGGGTTTGCTTCTATTGAGGAATTAGGGTTTTGGTTTATATCATTAAGGTTATAGCATATTAACTATAACTTTGCATGTAAGCTACCCTAGTTATACCTATTTGAAAGTGACATTATGATGCGGTGTACTATAACAAGACTCGCTGTGGCGACATGGCGATTTATACCGTGGAGTCGACCCCTCAATGAATTTGTTATAGAGGACTAACCCGTGATGGAAGAGAGTTATAGTTGATGATACTATAACCTCGCACGCATAATGTTATAGCTTGAAGTGCTATAAGTTCACTAAAGTTAAGTGAAGGTTATAGTTGATGATACTATAACTTGATACGCTTAACTAAGGTTATAGTTGAAGTGCTATAACTTCACTAAAGTTGAGTGAAGGTTATAGCTGAAGTTACTATAACTTCACTAAAGTTAAGTGAAGGTTATAACTGAAGTTACTATAACTTCACTAAGGTTAAGTGAAGGTTCTAGTTGGTGGTATTATAACATTGGATGTTATAGGCTTTTGTGTCTGGGGTTCTGGTAGCTCGAACTATAACATGACCTTTGAGGTATAATGTTATAGGTCAAGATACTATAACCTTTGGTCATCTATGATTGCTTATGTGTGGTGTTATGGTTAGTTGAACTATAACGCTATGTTTGCATATCATCTTGGTTACTCTCATTCTTTGAGGAGTTGAGCAGTTGGTTAAATTGTTATATGAGTTGAGGTGGAACAGTAAGTTAAACTGTTCTACTGAGTTGAGTCGTGATGTTGTTCACGCATGTTTGGTACAGTCAGTTAAACTTTGCATTTGTTTGTTGGCTATGTCGAATAGATGACGGAAGTATCAGTTAAATACTATCGGAATGATTTAAGAGTTGCCCTTCGGGGGTTTATTTGGTCTATGTTCGGGGGTGGCCAGAGACATCAGTTAAATGCTCTGGGTCCCGAGTGTCGTTCGATGTACAGTTAATGCATCGAGAGGTCTGGCCAGGTCTTAGGCATATAGGCAGTGGTGATACGCTATACATAGTACCGTGGAGGCAGTGGTGATACGCTCCACAACCGACAAAGGCAATGGTTATACGTTATGTCAAGTTAGAGGCAATGGTTATACGCTCTAACAGGCGTTCGCTCTATTCGCTATGCTTTGTTGCTAGCATTGTGCCTTATATTGCTATGGATCGTGTGTTGATTTGGGTCTTGAATGTATTCATGGTCTAGTGGTTGCATATGGTCTAGGTCTGCAGGATTGCATTCATGTAGGTTTGGTTCTGTCTTAGTAAGTTCGAATGTATGTCATATTGTATAGATTGCTTCACATGTCTTTTATGATTACTGTCTATTGTTATCGATTGTTATTAATTCAACCTGTTGTAAACATGACTGGGAGAGCATCTAGTTACTCCCGACTGATTGTCAACCCCCCCCCCCCCCACCTCATTCTCAGGTTGAATTGGTTGCTGCTTGTCTGGATGTTGGGTTGGAGAGACTTGTGGCAAGAAGAATAATTTGTTTATGAATTTATTTAATTTAAGGAATATTAATAATGTATTGGTTTAGTTTTGGATTTGAGAATCGATCCGGATTGGTCTGGTGTTTCCGCCACCTTGGCCCTATTCATCTTTGTACTCTGATGGATTATTTATTATTAAGGTATTTCTTTTGTTTTAATAATCCGGGTTGTTACTGTTAGTATCAGAGCGTACACGCTTCCAACTATGTTACAACCCTCGCGAATGCGGAAATATAAAACATACAAGCATGTGAATTATATAGCGGAAATAGGTAGTTTTTTTTAAAAACTTTTATACATGCAAGTTAAATAAAACGAGGAGTGACAAAATATTACAAACTAAATAAAAATACCACAAGAGACGTAGTCTCTCAAAGTGTTGACAAAAGACAAAGTAATTAGCAACTAGCTAAACAACGTCTAGAGGTGTTTCATCCAGGGACAACGCCCGCTAGCTCACACCCGACCCCAAAATAGCATAAGCAAAAAGCCATCCATGCAAGCAACCTGTTCATTCATGAAAAACA
>JAIUZE010031063.1:0-13538 GCA_022085475.1 Heliosperma pusillum | reverse complement strand
GGAATCTCGCGGAAATTCCAAATACGAACTCGAAAATTCTAAATTCGACTCGGAACATAAAATTCTAAATTAAAACTTAAATTTGCTGAAAAGTATCCGTAAAATATTTTCACTAGAAAAATAGGGTACATTTCCGGGTGTTACAACTCTCGCTTAGTAAATGATTAAATTAAAATGGCATAGTTAAATTGAGTGAGAGTAAATGGGGTAGAAAGATATAAGGATCTTTTATGTACTTTGATATTTATTTTATCTCTACTTTCATATGTAATTGTATGATTCAGAAATGTGCAGAGTGTGTGTTAATATGTTATGATTATATCGAAATTACTTTCATGTGTGGTCTTATTTACATATTTGATTCGCTTGTTCAATAGTAGTATGAGATAAGACTAGTATATAGTCCATTTCTTTAAGAGTTACATTATAGAGTTAGTTCATTTGAGCCACTCGTTTGAGGATCCGAATTTAACTTGTAAAGGTTCGAGATACTGTATTGGAAGTGCTTATCATGATTGTGACTCTTAAGGAAAATTTGAGGTTTATCTTATCCCTTATTTGATGGTTTAACTTAGGAGTTTATCATGGTTAATGATGTGAATGATATAAGTTATTATTGATGTTCAAGGTGCATAGTATGGTTGTATTGTAACACCCGCAAATGTACCCTATTTTTATATTAAAAACCTTATACGGATACTTTTCAGCAAAATTTTAGTTTTAGTCTAGAATTAAACTCCTCATGTCTAATTTAGAAATCCGAGTTCGTTTTCGGACTTTACTCGAAATTCCGAGTAAGTTACGTCTTAAGGCGCTTATGGGCTTTTTCCCATAATTTTTCCACTTACTCCCTTACACTACCTTTAAACCCTAAACTCCCTCATTCTTCCACTTACTCCTTCTTCCTCACCAAGTCACCCAAACCCAAAACACCATTTATGGTTCAACTTAAACTCCTCACTACTCCTTCATTCCTCACTCAAATCTCCATATTTTCATCTTAATCTTCAGCTCTCATCGTCCTCTATCTTAATTAATAATAAAGTTACCGTCTTTCTCACTTTTCAATTTATCCGTCTTTCTCAAAAGTGAATTATATTAATCTTTTGTCGTCTTTTTATAGGTGGAGACCTTCAAGACCCCGACAAAGGTTACTATCTAGTAGAGGAAGGCTTAGAAATCGATTAAAGACGCGAAAAGGTAACGGTGAAGGGTTACTCGATATCATTTACGTGTTTTAATGTGTTTTCTATGTTAGTAATCGTATTTAGAATAGGATTAATAATCATAGGAATTGTGTTGTTGATGATGGTTGTTGTTAGTTGATAATTGTTATTGAGTATTGATGATTGATGATGATAGTTGATATTTGTTAATATTTATTGGTGAAGTAAAGATGATTTCGTGCATATGTTGTTGGTTTCAATCACTCGTTGTTGTTAAACTTGTGTGTGGATCTATTTTGGGGAAGCCATGGTTAAGTTTAGAACAAAATGAAGATGTCTTGACCCAAGTCACGGTCTTGAAACTCATGTCACGAACGTGAAATAAGAGGCAGACCCAATACCCTTGCGTAACAGACCTTTCACGAGCGTGAAATGTAAGTCACGGTCGTAAAACTCATGTCACGAGCGTGACATACAAGTCACGGTCGTGACGACTGCAGTTTCACTGCACTGACTCCTTTTCGTAAAATGATCATATCTCCTTCGTTACTTGCTTGTTTTGGGCTTGTGACCTACCGTTGGAACCGTAAGAGGATAAGCTATCACCTCCATTTTGAATTTTTGCATCTTCATGTCTAGAACTCTAGTTATGACTGTTTGAATTGGAACCTTGTTTTAGCTAGTTTCCAAACTTGTTGTTTTGAGATAAGATCTGATGTGGTCGTTATACACCAAAAATAAAACCTAAGTCTTCTAACTAAGAAGATAGCGGAAGTAGGGTCGATCTCCACAGGGAGGAAACTAATTAACTGAAATCTAAATCTGCAAGTAATAAACTAGGGGTTTTGAAATTGTTTTAACTAAACTAAATAAGATTAAAGGAAAGAGAAATAAAGGAAGAAATAGATATGGAATAAATCAGATAAAGAGAAATATGCTAGGATTTGGTCCACTGCAGTATCAGCATCTATGGGTCAACTAAGTCAGTCAATCTTTATTAATGAGAAGAGCAATGGTTTTCTCCTCTCGGTCTCAAACCGCCCTAGGGATTTTCCTAATTAACTCTCGTCCTCTTAGGAGTCACCTATCAATTCTAAGCAAGCCTTCCCTTCCAATCTCTCGATCCAGGTCGGGGTTAACTACCTAGCCTAGTCTCCTGCGTGCACTCATTCGACTACACCTCAATTAAATTGCAAAGATCGATTCTCACGACTAGCTAAACTAATCTATCCTAACATGCCTCTACTACAGTTTCCCTCATCCTAACATACAAGAGAATTAGCTACTCATGTTATGAACGATGCTAACTAAAACGATTAAACATATGCCATAAGACATAATAAAACCGCAATTAACAAGCATGAATAATAACAAAGCAGTAATTAAGAAAGAGAAACAATAATTAAGACTAAGATTAAGAAAGAGAGAAAAGAAGAAAGGAGTTTACAATCTTAGCAAATCCGGCGTAAAGAACAAATCCTACGTCGATAAACCCGAATGCAAACCAAAGATAAAGTTCAGAAACTAATGGAAGATTAAAGCTAATAATTCCGAACCCTAAGGGTTCAGAATCCTAATGATTCTGAATAATTAAAACTGACGACAAATAAGCGTTTATATAGGCATAACACGACTCTTAAACCTAATTAAGCTATGGACTTAAGGCCCATGATAGATTCTACTCGATCGAGGGAAATAATCACTCGATCGAGGACTTTATTCTAGGAAATCACTCGATCGAGTAACAATTCTACTCGATCGAGCAACTTTTCAGCAGCTACTTACTCGATCGAGTACAGGACAGCTCGATCGAGCAACTATTCTCTTCCACGCTCCTCGATCGACCAAATATATAATCGATCGAGGTCTTTTGGCCTCTCGTGCAGTGTTGGACATGGCTTTGGACTTGAATGCTAGCGGTTTCACGCTTCCCCATGCAAGAGCTTCTGTTACGTTCCTTCCATTCTCCTAAATGCATGCAAAGTGGACTGTTTTGGCTCGGTTTCCGCTACTACACAGCTTGTACCTACAAAATCGTAATGAAAGTACAAAGTAGCCAAATAAGGGCATATGGCGATATAATATTACCTAAATGAAATAGAAATGCGTGCAATAAATGGACTATAAAGTCTATATAAAATACACGCATCAAGATCTATGTTTCTTATTTATTATGCTTCATAAACTTGTTCTAATGCTTATGTATCATGTATTGATTCATTTTTATCATAGTTAAATTTATATAATTCCCTATTCTCATGTTTTGTGACGGTTTTTCATATATCCCACTTTGAGTCGGTTTTTACACATGTTACGGTTTGAGCACTAATTTCCTATGTGCTTTGTACTCTCATTCCCCGGTCATACTTTATAACCGTTAGACTTAAATGTCGGAGCGGTGAAGTGTAACCATGATGCCGTGGTGCATTTGTTTAGTGGGGATATGACGACGTTGTTAGGAGGCGAACGCAATGCGTTGATCGACCCGGCCGTCAAATATTGTATCCTTGCGAGGTGGTGTCATTGCATGTAGCGTACTAGCTTGAATTTTGACTATAGATCTCTTTCCGCCTCTTTCGTGTGGTTTAGCCGAATTTGGGGTACTCGACGTCTTTGTATGATCTAGTCTTGGATGTGGAACGTCTTACCACATGTCGAATCGGAACATGTCTTATTCCGAGAGTCTGGCCAGGTTTACACTAGGACCGTATTATTATCGTCGTCCTACCGAGAGGATTAGAGTCTTGTGTGTACGAAACGTCTTATCGTGCACGATTCCAGGAAACGTCTTATCCCGTGAACTTGTTTGTCTAGGTCATGAGTATATGAAACGTCTTATTGTATACGGTTCAGGGAAACGTCTTATCCCGTGGACTTCCATTGGCTTGTATTGCTTTTGTACATGATGCTAGTGCGTGCCATTAACCGTGAGAGAATATGTGTCATATTCGTATGATTGGATGGTTGTTTGTAAGTTGAATTATACGTGAATATTGAGTTGGACTCTTGCATGAAATAGATGATTGACGTGGTTTATATGTCGAGTCTCTATCTTATCAAGTATATGCCGCTAATGGTGAGATGTAAGCCCTAGTGAGTATATAGTTGCCTAAGGGTGTCTTCCCTGAGTCTATCTATAGCATGATGGTTACGGATTTGTACTTCATATGCTCTTATCTTGATATATTGAATTGCCTATTTATCCTTTCTCGTACTTCATATGTATATCTATATATGGATGCTTCTACTTTTGTATTTCTGTTTATGTACGTTTAATGTGATATGGCTGGGAGAACCCAGAGTTACTCCCCACTGATTGTGGCGTTCATGTTTTTCATGGATGAACAGGTTGCTTGATTGGATGGCTTTTTGCTTGTGGTATTTTGGGTTCGGGTGTGAGCTAGCGGGCGTTGGCCTGGATGAGTCACCTCTAGACGTTGTTTAGCTAGTTGCTAATGACTTTGATGTTGGATAGCATTTTGAGAGCTTACGTCTCTTGTAGTATTTTATATTTTGGTTTGTAATTATTGACATTTCTCGTACCTTTCTATTTGCATGTGAAAAGTTTTAAAAACACCGTATTTTATGCTATATTAATCACATGCTTATATGTTTTATTTCCGCATTCGCGAGGGTTGTCACAGTTGGTATCAGAGCTTTAACGCTCCCGACGCACACACGTGAACCCTAAACTTAAACTACTTGACCTTGAAATAATAAATAAGAGATGGGTAGAAATTAAGGACTTTACTTGGTAGTCTTTGGTGTACTTAGTGTTTGTTAGGTTTAACTTGTTTATTTGATTGTGTTGAGTGATGTTATGTTTTTTGATATCTACCGTCTTAAGGTGGATCATGTGTTACCTAGAAGAAGTATCCTCTACCGAAGATTGAAGATTGGCAAGCCTAATTGAAGTGTATTTCTTCCTCATCGATGTTTTCTCTCGTCCTTAATGTATCATGCTCTCTTCCTTCTATCTAAGTGCTTCTTCATCATCTAACTTCTTTTCCCCTTGGAAACTACTCTTGTTACTTTCCTCCTCCTTATCAATTTGTACCCTCAACATCCTTATGTGACCTTTTGTGGACACCATACCCTTTGTTTGTGGCATATTGTACTTGGTCGGAAGAATTTTAGACTTGGTGGAATGTTAGTGTTGATTAGAATGAATTTGGGATTCGAGAAAAATTGTGTAGACTTAAGTTCTCCCCTAGTGGTGAGAGTTGGTATCCTTGAGGAAAGTGTGGTAAGGTATGTTTAATGATTTTAATGTATAAATGCTTGCCATGACTTGTGTGTAAATAGTTTATGATATTCGATGGTGTAAGGTCGAATGAGTTGGCTATGACTTCTTAACTCATTAGTAATTTAGTCTTTTGGACTTAGAAATTTAGTATTGTTTTGAAGACCATGCTTATGATATGTCTAATTGGTGTAAATAAGAAGTTTTGAATGATATCTTGAGGTACGAAATACTTTTGAGGTTAAGTGACGTCTTGTGGTTTCCTATTGTGTGTTTGTGAGTATAGGCTTGGTGGAAAAGCATTTGTCTATAGTTCTTGGATTTAAAGATATGATCTTATCTTAATATGGTATCGGAGACTCGTTTGAAATAGTAAGGTTTCGTTGTAAGTTGAACCATATTACTTGAGGATTATAGATATGAGCGAGATTCGATGATGTGAGCTATGATGGAAATACTTTGGAACGTTAATGATGATGTTTGACTTGATGTTGTACTTTGATAATAATGAACTCGTGGGCTATATGACTTGAACATGACCTAGTATAAGGGAGTATTTGTTAGTCCTTCAGTTAAAGAAACCTTTGAGAATGTGTCAAATTTTGGAGTTGAGATAATGTTACTATGCAAAAGTTGCAATTCCGCAATTGGGAATCCATGTTATATAGAAGGATGGATGAATTGGGTTGTAATCGATTTGTTAAATCTAGTTGTACCTTACTTTGATAATTTGTCGTACGAGGGTCCCTTGTAAGAGACCTTTGTTATTGGGGTGAGTTGCTTTGCTATCACCCTGAGTCTGAAAGAAGAAATTTTGTGGATTAAACTTTAAACCTTTACTCGTACCATTATCCCTTTCCATTTTTTTTCATGCAAGTTCCTACTAAGCCTGATTCCTAGGAAAATGTTTTCTCTTATCTTTTCCTTTGCTTGGCTATCTCCATAGCTATATCTATCCAATTTCTAGCTTTTGACTCCCTACCTCTAGCGTCCCTCTAATTTTCGTCCGATCTTATCGCGTTCGTGTTTCCCTCGAAATTTCTTATCGCTTCCAGTTTCATGGTGACATTGTCTTCCCTCTATTGGGATAATTGGGTTGTTAGCTAGCTTCGTGTTGATTTTGACCATGAATAGGATTGAGATTTAAACCTTAGGATGAATCTGTTGGTGGTATTGTACTCTCTTGATGGCTTCATTTATTGAGCTTGCTATTGTAGTGCTATTTTTGGAATCGAGTTGAGCGTGATAATAGTTCGTTGTTGTTGGGTATTATAACGGTTGCTTGGGATATCATTTGGGAATTAGATGTCTTTAATTGGTGGATTCTAAAAGAGACTTTGGTTTAGCGTAATTAAGCCGGTAACCAAAGTTTGAGGAGTTTTGTCATAAACGAAAATCGATTCATTTTGAGTTTTAGATGAAATAGATGATTTGAATGGTTGTCTAATTGCCAAGTGATTGGCCATTCGTGGGTTGGAATTAGTAATTTTCTTTTATTCTTAAGGAATCATAGTTTGAGATTGAGAAATGTTCATTGCAAGCTTTTGATAGTGAGTGCTCAGTTGTTATTGATTATAAAGATAGAATGGTGAACCCATTTATCTTAAGAATTAGTAACCACCATAATTTGCTAATGTGACTATTTATATTTGAGGCTTCGAGCGTAGTAATGATCGAATTAAGGATGTTATGGCGTATTAAAGAATCATTATAACCGATAATGGATTGTGGATTTTCCCTTGTCGTGAGACTTTGGATGAGTGATCGGTCATGTCGCGGTCCCGTTACAAAAATAATTACCCGGACTTAGGCTAACAACATAAAGAATGTGATTAGGGAAGTAGGGTGTCGATCCTCAGGGAGTACGTGTTAACTATGAATTGCTATGGATTGATTTTTATTTAAGCTCAAGTCACTTTAGGTGGTTGTCTAAACTATTAACATAAAATAAAATGACAAGTATATAAATGACGATATGTAAATGACAAATATGTAAATTGCAAATGAAAAACTCAGAACAGAAGACTTACCCGATCGGGTTGTCACATACCCGATCGGGTAAAACCCTCTGATCCGAATAACAACAACTAAATTCTAACTAAAGACGATATTTAAATGACAATATTGAAAGCCTAACTAACTAAACTAATAAACTAGACAATAATAATAAAGTAAACTATCTAAGAACGGAAATAGAAAGACGATAAAGATATAAAGATAGAAATTGACTAATACAAACAATTGTTTATGACCACTAAACATAGTTATAGAATTTGACACGACCAAAGGAAGAAACACCTAGATGGTTCAAATGGTATCTATTCCTCTTTTAATTCATTTAACTCGTGAATCATTTCAAATATTACAACTCTATTTATTTGATTTACACAATGATAATTTTACAATATTAGAATTAATCTAATTTATGTGATCATGTGATTAAGTAAATTAACAAGAAAAAGATGTATGAAATTAAACTATGAAATATATATATATATATATACTAAAGTGATTATGGTGACTATGTTAATAAAGATTTTAGTGATAATGTTTAGGATTATATGATTAGGTAAATTATAATGTGACATGCTAAACAATACTTTGGTTTTAACTAGATTAATTTTAGATTGATTTCTTAACAACAACAATATTATGAAAATGATACTAGTGAGATTATAACTCATGATGATTAAAATTGCATAAGTAAATCAAGGATGGAGAATTACCGTAATTGGAATGCGATTATGTAAGAAATAAAGTAAAGAACAATTGTCTAACCCAATAACAAAAGCTATGAAAACACTAGAGAAATACTAAGAAAACTATAATCTATAACTTGTAAGGAAGAAATAAACTACTAAATGTGTTATTGTATGAAAGTAAAAAGATGCTAAGATATATAAGATATGAGATGATAATAGATAATTGGATTATTGGATGATTGCATGATAATTGTGTGTGATGATCATTGGCTTTTATAGGGATGCATGGCTGCTGATCCCTCGTCCAAATTCGTACCCTAGTCAAAGCATTAATGTACTCATTTAAGCTCGGTTTGAAGAAGAGCCAAGTAACGTCCTCTTGCAGAAATACCCGATCGGGTATTGGGTAATCCGATCTGGTTTTTGTGTAAGATGGATTTTCCGTCTTTTCATCTTAGGCACGGAATCCTATGCCTTGGTCTTGGTCAATGCGATGCGGAATTGGGCTTGGGCTGATCTTCTCTTGACTTGGGTTGATATTTCCTTTTTAAAGTTCAAAGCCAAAATCCAAATTCAGTTCATTCGAGGAACGATGTAGTGGAATCGTAATCAAATCGTGAACTGGCTATCATCAATTCCTTGAAAACTCGTATCCTAGTGTCTTTGCTCCATAAAGTAGGAAAATATAGCAAAACCGCTTCATTTCCTATAAAACAAGTCAAAACACGCGAAACAACTAGAATAGCAATATTAGCTCGTTAATCACTTAACAAAGTGCATAAATCGTATAGAAATCGAGCTAAAACGAGGAATAAATCAGTACAAAATATCACTTATCAAACTCCCCCAAGCTAAACCCTTGCTTGTCCTCAAGCAAATATAACAATCATAACGAGGACAAGGGTAGCTAACAATGATCAATCTATCGTACACGTCTCAAAAAGTAAGCTCTTAATAAGTAGATGAATCATAAGCCCGCAACAACAAGGGCGAAGGAAAATGCGGATCATGGTTGAGATTTACATAACGGCGCAGCATAGAAAATATTCTTTGGACCTTTTCAGCTCTTGCATGATCTTTTTGACAATGGAATCTTACGGTACACTCTTCACTCAAATTTTTTTAAAATAGGAAATATTGGTTCAAATTTGAAGTGACACTCACCTATCTACAACTTATAAGAATGTGCCCGCAGTCTAGTATGGTAGACAATCCAAAATCATTAAGTAAAACTAATCATGATCAAAATGTAATATAGGAAGCATCAGAAAAGTAAAGAGGAGGCTTGGGAAATTTGGGTAAGAAAGTGGACAAATGATTTTGGTCATGTGGAGCTTAAAGTCAAGCTAGTAATAACCAAATGTGTAGTGGATACTCAATCCAAATCATACCAATTCTCATCAACAAAAGTCAAAGCCAAAAGCAGCATATTGGCTTATTAAACATGACAAACCAAGTTATGACTTCCCATAATTTTCTTTCTTTTCATTTCATGGAAGCGTTTTTCCTCTTTTCTTTTCTTTTTTTTTTTCTTTTTTTTTTCCCTTTTGAGCTTTCAATTTCATTTTCCATTTTCCATCGTTCTTTCAAAGCTCCTTTTTTTTCTTTTTCTCTTTCACATCAAAACCTGGGAATCAGTAATCCCGAGACAAGTTCACACCAAATGGTGGCATTATCAGAACATCGCAAAAGCACAGAACACCCCTACACAAATAGTTGGTTACTACCTCAACAAGGGTAGGCAAAATTATAATGTAGCTAGAGAGAGAGGGGTGTTTTTGCAAAAGGTGAACAAGAGATTGAATGGCTTCAAAATGTAGATCATGACAGTAATACTTATAGAAAATGGAATAAAAACCATATTTATGCGTTTTGATGTAACACAGACTATAAGGAGAAACTACTCACTCCTAAATTGGGATCGGGTTCAGATGTACCGACCACTGGAGGCTCTACCTTACAATATGAGTAGCTTGCCAAAGTCAAGATCAAGCTTAATTAAGTCCAAATGCAATTTCCTACCTACTGTGTACAAGACATCCCCATGAATGCATAATTCCTCATAATAAAACGAAACATCAGCTTATAAAAACTATCAAATGAGAAATGTAAGATGGAAATGATCTTTTCTTTTTGGTTTTTTTCTTTTTTGGTTTTTTTTTGTTTTCAAAAAAAATTAAAAGAAAAATAAAAATCTAAATGCAAATCCTAAATGCAAATCCTCCCCCAAGCTAAAACTTCACATTGTCCTCAATGTGCATGCAATTATAACACAAACAAACTGAGAAACGGCTGGTAGCACATAGAGAAACAATATGAAATTCTAATGGGAAAAGGGCTTTAAAAAGAAAACCAAAAATGCGAAAAATAAGGGAAAGAAATAAAATTCTTACAAAATGGCTAGCCTCCCCCAAGCTTTTATGAACAAGGGGAGCTCATCATCTCATCCCAAAGGCCACCAGCTACGGCCTCTCCTCTCAGAAGGAGGTGGCTCGGATGCGGATCCAGAAGCATCTGTGTAGTAGGTATCATCTGCAGAATAATAGCTACAACGAGAAGCAAGGATCCCGGTTGGGTTGCTGGCTCCTAAGGATTGGTACTCCTCTACTTGGTGATCTCCAAAATCACGTCTATACCCCCCAAAACTCTCGACGCCATAGTCGGTTCCACAGTAATCCGGTCCAGTTCGCGGCACACCTGCAGCATAAGTAGTACCATACCCCCCCTCGGGCCAAGTATAAAAAGACGGGTGGGGGCCCTCAGGTCTACTCACACCTTGCCTAGCAAAGTGGTCATAGATGGGGTGCAAAGCAAGCTGCTGGTCGGACTGAATTCTATTAACGGACAAGGTTAAGGCTTCAAACATGGCGGTCACATCGCCCTCAGCATGGGTCGAGGGAGAGGATGATCCTACCTCAGGGCGGCGGGATCTAAGCTGAACAGGGGGGTCAATGTGGGTAATATCTCCAACAGGAAGGTAGTAAGTGGGTCGGGGTAAGATAGCCTCACCCTCTTGAAGTGGAGGTCGCTGCCGAAGAAATGGAATTTGCTCTACCTCGGCGGTCAACTTGACCGAGTCACGGCCAGCAATCCTCCAAATCATATGGGGTGAGAAGCACGAAACCAGTTGAGCTGAACAAAGTAATCATAATCCAATCATTTCCCATCTCGGTGGGAGGTGTAGTCAATGCCTGGAGGTCGGTGGTGGCTTGGTTAAAACCACAAACTCACATAGCAAGGTGAGTGATAAGACCTCCATAGACAATGGCAGTGTTCTTAGGATTAATAGCTTTGGTCAACTGAACAGCAAAATGATACGGAACACTAATAGACCATGGTTCATCACCATTCACATTCAAAAATCCTCCTATCATTTCTAACTCTACTCGTCTCACCAAATGAGGTTCAGCACGACCCAAAAAGGTCCATCCCATGAATCTTTGCCAGATACTAATGGCGGGATGATGGATATGTTGGTGTGGGACATGGTCCCAACGAGAGACAGGGTAAGTCGAAATAGCACTCCAAAGCAAGCTAACAACAAAGCCTTCCGGAGGTGAGGCAACATTGTTTTCAGTGGTGAGACCAAAATATCTAGCAAAAGTCTCTAAGTTCATATTATAATCATCATTAAACAAGCGAAACCGAACTTGAGGCATAGTGTTCTATTTCTAGACCGATGTAACTCAAAAGAGCTCAAAAATTCAAGGGTTAATTGAGGGTAGGTCTCATAGCTAAAGTTCATGCTAACATTCATACCTAGAACTCTAAATAACACTTTAACATGCTCAAGAAGTTTCATATGACTTAAAGAAGAAACATTGAGGAACTTGGTAGCCCTCATACCTTGGCTTTTAAGAACGCACCATTTGTGCCATTGCTCGTTTGAGCTAAATTCTAAATCCGGAAAGTTAGGATCATGCATAGCATCTCCTTGATTTTTGGGTTGTTCATTCGCTTCAAGCATTTCTATATCTTCCTCTTGTGCTCTACTACTCTCACCTTGAGTGGAGGTTCTTGCCCTCTTTGATTTTCTTAATGTAGGTGCCATTTTCTACAAATAACTAGTATTAAAACACTTCATTCATAAACATAATTGGATAGCATAAGTGTTATAATACTAAGCTTTAAACACAAATTCAAGCATAGTAACCTTAGTAAAACATTGTCATGCTATATTTTGAGCACAAATGGATGACATTAAGCATAACAATATGTTACTAAGATAAACAACATATACTTAAATCATGAGTTTGGCTACTACCTAAAGGTACCAATGCTAACTTAACACGACAAGATCATAAGCTCATAGTATAAAGCATGAATTCAAGCATCATACTACCACTTAAGCATAAGTTGTTAACATATAGCAAAGATGAGTATCCTAATTAGCTAATGAGCATCTAAATCAAAGTAATCATCCTAATTAATCACTAGAATTCACTCTATAGCATGTAAGAATCATTAGAAATCCAATTTAAACAAGTTTTGCAATCAAAATCAAGAACCCCCAAATTTGAGTTAGGGTTTGTTCATGTTGGATTTCTGAAAAATATAGAGATATTGAAGTAACTAAAGTAGAAATAACTTACTTGATGATGCTTAGAAATTGCCCTTGATGAACTATAGGAACAAATTTGATAAGAATAGACTAAGAATTGAAGGTTTTGAGGGAATTTTGAGCTTTGGAATTGAAGAACACGGGTATAAGGTAGCAAGCAAAGGGTAGCAAATGGGTTTTATAGAAGAAAATAGAGTAAAACACGAAACAGGCAATATACCGATCGGGTATACAGCAATCCGATCGGGTAAGTTTGCTGATACGGTTTTTGTTTCTTTTTTCTTTGCCACTTGCTCTTACCTTTGGGCTATGTCCTTGAACATATTTACTAACCTCAGTGATCTTGACAACTTGGGCCAAGGATAGCTCCTTCTTGTCTCAATAAGTCCTCCTATTCTAAGTATGAAAAACGATATACTAGATATGTGACAACCCTCGCGAGTGCGGAATAATAAATCAAACAAGCATGCGAATTATAATGCGGAAATAGGTAGTTTTAAAAACTTTTATACATGCATTGTACATAAAACGAGGAGTGTCAAATATTACAAACTAAACGCGGAAATACAACTAAGAGACGGGGTCTCTTCAAATGTTAGCAAAGAACAAGTGTTTAACAAAAACTAGCTACTATCGTCTAGAGGTGAACTTCCAGGGACAACGCCCGCTAGCTCACACCCGAACCCCAAAATATCGTATCCAAAAAGTCATCCATAGCAAGAAACCTGTTCATCCATGAAAAACATGAATGCCACAGTCAGTGGGGAGTAACTCCGGGTTCTCCCAGTCATATTACATCAAACGTACACATAAGGTAATACGAAAGTAAAGCATGCATATATATATATACATGTGAGTTACGATAA